>CM067524.1:5700029-5992529 GCA_034509495.1 Acestrorhynchus altus | reverse complement strand
TGGCTTTTGACTGTGTGGTCGACATTGACGTCCTTCCAGGATGTCCAGATATGGTTCTAAAGGTATGTTCACAATTATTTTCTGTTTCTTGGATTTAGTTATTTGCCTTTCTACATTTTCATGACCAGCAGGTTGAGCAGGTTGACCAATGTAGTTGACCTAAAGTTAACCAGGAAAGTCTCAACCAGTTTAATCACCTTGCTTATGGTTTCAACTGGATGACCAACTTTTCAAAAATTGAAAGACCAGGTTAGGCCATCTAAATCCATCTACCAGTGAAAAAGTCTGGTTTTTGATTCTTAGCAGGGTAGTGATCACTCCAGTCCAGTTAAGGCTGTTTATGTCCCTGGGGATGTTCATGGTCCAGTGTGTTTAAGATGAAGTTATTGTGATGTCATCATGGTGGTACAGTGGGTTTTATGTTGCATTGAAAGTGTTATTTGTTCTCTCATCTCTTAACACTTACAGATTAGGAATCCACAAATTAAGCAAAGCTCCTTGAAACGGGACAATTCTGTGCTGCGCTTGAAAAATGTCAGGTAAATCAAGAGTTGGCTGTGCTTTAAAATAATTTAAGATAATCTACACACTTTGTCCTTCTCGTTTTGCCCAGCAAGCAATGATCTACAGATATACAATACAGTAAGTCATCTTAGTGGCAGTTAATACATAGATAGCACATACTATGGGTACACTATACGGACAAATGTACTGTGACACCTTCTCATTCATTTTTCTTTTGAATTCAGTGGTATTAACAAGAGTTTATTCTGCTCCTGTTGGAGTCTCTACTCCCTAGGGAAGCCTTTCTACTAGATTGTGGAGTGTTTCTCTGAAGATCACCATACCATCTGATCCCGATTGGATGGAGCGCCATCATTCCAGAGTGGCACACTTTATCAGATCAACTGATGTGAAATAACAAGCGTTGCAGAGCAGTTCAAGTTTAGCACTTACTCCAAGTTTCTTTGGGGGTACAAAGTGCAAACACTTAAAGAGAGTCTCCCGAAGTTGTACCTCAAAGGACATTTTCTCTGGAAGTTAAGAACTAAAGGATGGACTGTGACATTTACAGAGTAATATATATGATCGTCACAGAAGATTCGCCCAGGCAACTAATTTTAGACTAAAGTCGTAGGGTTAACTCAGCGTGAAATTGCTCTGCAGTACGGTAGAAAAACCTCAGTGTGATCCTTTCAGTACAATGGATTAGTCTGTGTATCCCCAACATCATCACACTGCAGTCATCTTGTAAGGGTTAAAAGGTTTAGGCCCATCTGGTGTTTTGCTTTTGGCAGAGAAGCCCTAGAGAAGAACCCCCTGCGGTTCCTGCTTCAGGGGGGAAAGGTCACTGCCCTGTGCCCGCAGGAAGCCGAGCAGGTGTGGACACTCAATATCAAGAGGGCCGTACTGAGCATGCTCCAGACGTCCCGCACTGGACGAGCGAGGGAGACAGTGAGAGAGGTAAGAACTGCTGGTCACAACTCAAAAGGGCAGTTTTCTCAGTTTCTCTCACTATGTCTGCCATATTCATAATGTTCACTATATTCATTCTATTGTTTAAAGATCATTAAAGTGATAGTGTGGCAAAAATGAAATGTGTTCTGTTTTCTTATTACCCCTATTACCCCAGGGTCAGCCAAGGCATGTTTAGTTTCCGAAGTTTGTTTGTTTAGTTTTGCTCTGGAGTAATGAGACTAATGTAGCTAACAACCAATAGAAAATTACACAAACAAGCCAAACGCAAACTGGCCAAACAAGAAAAGTGCATTTTGTAAAGAACATACTGAGGAATAATGCAGAGGGTGGTCACTATGGTGTTGTAAGGCGGTTGCAATTGTACTCCAGTTGTTTGCATGGCTGTTGGGATAATTGGTTCCTAGGGTTACTTTGTGGTTGCTGTGGTATCCCAAGTGGTTGCTACATTATCCCAAATGGTAGCAACCAGCATTTGGGATCAGTTTTAGTTTATGGTTTTAAGCAAAATCTGACCTTTGAGTTTGGGTTTGAGTCTGGCACCCCTGGCCAAAGCTAACCCATTTGTCATTCTTACAAGCTAAGTAACATTAATCTGTGTATCATCAATTTATTGTGATTAGTCCTACAAACTGGGATTCTGAGCCAGAGATATGTCAATGAAGCTGATTAAAATATTAGGAAACAGTTATATAGGCCGTATCAATTTTTTTAGGTGTTTTAACAGATTGCTGTCTTGCATTTTCACCAAAAGATGGAACTTTTGTTTAGGAGAAAGTATGTCATGGCTTAAGGAATGCAGTTTGCACAACCTTAATTGAGGAACATTCACTTCCACTAATTTTTAGATACATCAGCCTTGTAGTTCCAATACTAAACTAAAGAACAATTTTTTTCCTGTGAAGTTTACTTGTGAATTACTGCAACCTTTAAAATCTGACCTTACATCAACAGACGGATGTGTATGGGACCTGTATGAGCACCTATGAGCAGAAGGGGTCTTCACTGATGAAGACGAGGCATCTCCACCAATGCTTTAAAGACAGAGTCGATGAGTTTTGGTGGCAATCGGTTCCACTAAAGGAGGATACAGTAAGTGCAAGGTTCCTGTGTTAACTCTATCAAGGTTGAAAACCCTTTTCAAAAGAACACATCAACCTGAGTTTGGCTTCATATGGATGTTCTGTACCCTTATTTCAAGACAGTGAATGCCAGCCTCAGATGCACACAGTTCTATGGCAAGGCTGAGATGGACAGGGTGAACTGCACTGAGACTGTGGTGATGGTACCCTTGTCCAGCTCACTGGATGTGGCCAAGACCAGCACTGTGTCGACCCTGACTCTTTTGAGAACACTCAACGACATACAGATAGATTCAGGTAATGACCTTGGGGTGGTGCAGGACTCGGCTCCGGCTTTCTGCACAGGTTGGTGTTTTCCAAAAGCCTGGTGTACATATTCGTTAAAGGGGAACACCAATGATGCTTAGAAAGTGATAGTCCACAAATTAAATTTGTGTATGTTCACATTTACCACAATGTTACCATCTTAGGCTTACTGGTTGTTGTAGATGGTAATAGCAGATGTTTAGTTTTTTTTAATTATACATTCACAATGAAAAGATAAACATGTCTTATTCCATTGGCAGATTATTTAGCTTGTTTTAAGCTTTATTATCTTAAATGAACACAATAATTGCTAGTAAAATAAAAATCTTAGAACATTCTTTAAAAAAAATCTAAAAATGAGAAAAATAGATTAGGCCTCATTTTTGCATCGTGGTTATTCAACAGGCAAAAACATTATTGCTACTTATACCATAATCCAGCTAAAGTCAAAATTGTTCACAGTGGAGTGAATGTAATCAGTCTATAGAGTTTCATTGCAGAAAGTCACTATATGAAACGCACACAAACTACGGTTATATAATTGTGAGATTTTTAACAGAAGATGGTGCCATTCAGGGTGCTGACAGGGGAAATAGCTGCCAAAAAGCAGAGATGAGATGCATTCTTTTTCTGTCAGGGCTGCAGGAGGAAGGTTACTTGGCTGATCTGAGATTTGAGGTGAAAACTTTAAGTGCAATGCGTGGAGGAGGAGCTCGCACAGTTCAGGAAATCTCCAGCACAGTCAGGAGGCTGTGTGCTCACTCTGCAGACCAGCTGCAGGTCAGACCACTCTTCATCACCTACATCACCGATAGCTCTGAGGATCAGAGTGTGTTTACGAAGTGAGGAGAAAAGGCACCAAACGTGTAACTGAAAGAAGCTATAACTGTTCTTTGTATATACAAAAGATTAATAGTATACACAGAATTTACCACTGCACTGCACTGTGGATTGTGAGGTGTTTGTCCTATAACCATTAAACATTTCTGATATTGTCCTCACACATGGAAGAGTCAGATATCCAAGACCCTATCGCCAGTTGTGCTTTTTCCCTCCTCAAACCACTATTGGTTGGTACTCGTCACTGCTGACCAGGAATCCTACAAGCCTTGCCATTGTGCCATCAACGAATGGTCATAATGTTGGTAGTCTACAGATTAACACCGTTGTTGTTATGTTTCTCTCTTTTATGGGCCACAGCAGTCTGAGCTGTTCCTGAGTCTGGCCCTGCAGTTGAGAACTTTGACCATCCAGCAGCTGAAGGACGTCTGGCAGGAGGTCTCCTTTAAGTGCCGTGATGACTGGTCAGTATTTCACTGTGTTCAGCAATCCCAGAAAAAAGTAGGGGGGTGGTATTGTTCCTGGGGTGGTTCTTTGGCTTCAGCACTTTTAGCCTTGATACCCTATAGACAATGGCCCCTGAAGCACTTTCTAGTGGCTTGGAGGTCCATCCTCAGGAGAAGTTGAGTTTTGTTTTCTCGTGGGCTGTTAGTCTAGTTATAAACAGGTGGGCTGAGAGTTGGGAAAGGATGAAAGCCCCTGGTCAAAGGCCCACTGTCTCAGATTTTCTGGAATGAACCACTGTGATGAATTGGGCTGATGGGATTAAACATCACCTCCTGAAGATAGAGCCAATATCTGGGCAGCTATGACACTCAGACTTTTTAAAAATCCGATCTGAACTAAAATGGAAATGTAAGTTACCGTGTTGCACATGACCACTTCTGCAACGTTGAACTGGATTCATGTTGTTAACTTTACAGGCAGCCCCTTCTCGAGGCCCTCCCTGCCTGTGGTTCTGAGGCCTGTGTTCACTTCAGCACAAGCCTCATCCTCAATGATGAGATTGATCAGGATCACATCAGTTCCCTCCTCAGCACCGTCGCCTTCACTCCCCGTCCCTCCCCATCAATGATCAGCCACATCAGTGTGAGTGTTCCTTCTGCTGAAGAAGTGAGAAGCAGGTTATCCTTCTACAGTGCCTTTAACCATCACTGCTTTGACCTTGTCTCCACCAGGCTCTAATGAAGTTACCTCAGGTTCGTCTGAAGACTGTTCTGGCAGTGTCCTCGATAGTCCACCGTCTTTGCCAAAGAGATCAGACTCCCTGTAGTGAGATCCCTGAAGTGCAGCAGTTTGTGCTTGTCCTGAAGGAGAGGCTAGTACAGGGATGTGGAGAGCAGGGGACTGGGACAGTCACAGAGGTGCAGTTACATTCCCTTGCTAAATATTTCATACTTACACAGTTCATGTAATTTAATTGCATTTTTTAAAACTTTAATGAAACTTTTAAAAATAATAATATTTTTATTTATTTATATTTATTTTATTTCATATTTTGCAAAGAACATAAAGAAAATACGTTATGACGTAATATACTATTATCATCAATTTATAATTATTAAAAACATTACAATATTTCAATATTTTAAACTAAATAAAAAATGTTTTCTTTTATTTTGTTCTTTATTCTAGATTTAATGTAATTGATTATCATTATATATTATTTTCTTATAACTATAAAAAAATATGAAAAATTTATTCCACTTTTATTAAAGCTTCATTCTAGATGTTATTTTAATTAGTGCTGAATTCTAGATATGAACTTTATTAAAATACACATAACAATATTAAAGCATATTACTATGTTATATATGATTAATATATTAATTATATGTTTAATATAATACTACTAATAATATTGTTATAACTAATATAATTACATATTTGAATATATATAATTCTGCAAGTGATTGTTAATAGAACTTTATTTTATTGAATTTTATTGAAATATTATAATTTATTATTATTTCAATATAGTAGTTTAATATTAAAATAATATATTTTAGAATAATTCTGGTTGCTTTATTTATTAGAATTTAATTCTAGATATTATGCTTATAATGTGTTCATTAGAAATGTTATTATTTTAATTAAATCTTTATTCTCAGTGATGGTTTTCACATGTTTGAATATCAGATTCATTCAGATATTCTTGATGTTTGTCTATGGTTATTATTTCATTCTGGTAGGATATGTAATGCTTTACAGCTCTCTATGTTATTTTAGGTTCTTATGAATATATAGAAGTTGTACAGGTCTGGCATAACAGAACCATGTTAGATTTATATGAGTAAAAATGTTGATTCTGTTGTGTTTTCACCAGCTGTGTTTACTCATTCTTATTTTCATCACTCTGATGCAGCTGCTGTATGTTCTGAAAGCGGTGGAAAACATCGGTCTGGCTGCTGCACCACTCATCCCTCAACTCAACAACTGCATTCTCAACCACTCGACACCTCTAGAGCTTCGGCTAGCCGCTGTACAAGCCTTCAGATGCATCCCATGCCACAATCCAGTAAGAATGACCATAAACGATAAGTGGTCTTGAGCAGAAAAAGAATGTAATGGGATTAAATGAAGTCTTTAATTGGTCATACTGTTCCAATGTGTCATTTAGACATGTTGTCAGTGAGACTACAGGTTTACACTGTTTGTCTCTCTTTAGAGAGGAGTCCTTGCTTGGGTGTATCAGCAACATCAAGAGGATGTAGAGGTCAGAATTGCTGCGTATCAACAGCTCATGAACTGCCCCAACCTAGAGGTGTTCAGGATTATAAGGGACACCTTAAGAAATGAAACGTCAACTCAAGGTATACAACACCAGTATTAAAGCGTTAGTTCTGCCAACCCCTTCTAATACATTCTGCCACTTCAAGTTACCCATTGCTGGCACAGATGTGTAAATGCACACAGCTTTTCTAGTCTCTGTAGAGACGTGTTGCCAAAAGAATAGGAACAAATAAACATGATCTTTTTGGCACCATACCTGATGTCATACATGGGCTAGAGATGTATGAAGCCCAGAGCATTTAATTCTGGAGCAGTGAAAGGATTTAGCTCCATCCATTTCTTTTGGGATGAGATGGGGAGTTGAGGAGGAGATGGGTTGATGATCATCCAACTTCCTAACCTGACCTAAAGCTCCTGTTGCGGAAATCCATTAAATCCTCACAGCAATGATCCAAAATCTTATTGAAAGCCTTCTTTGCACAGTAGAGACTGTTGCTACAACAAAAGCAGGATAAACCCTTTTAAATACCATTAATACCAATGAATGAGTGGGTGTCCTAATACTTTTGTCCATATAGTGTAGCTCAATGCAAAACCCTTCCTAAAACCATATTAAGCCTGTGTAGCAGTCTTTGTCCTCACCAATACCATTTACACATGATGCTGTAGCAGCCATGCAGTGCACTGTCGGTGGTCCTGACAGCTGTTATAACAGCCAAGCCGTTCAAATCGAGGTCAGCAAGTGTGTAAAATTTCATTTTTTTTTTCTTTCTCTGGCTATGAAAGCAACAGTGAAGCAGGGCAGTTGGCCAGCTGCTGGTTGTCAACATCAATGCAGTGATGTTCTGGAACATACTTCTTCCTAGCTGGTCCATTCAATCTGCAATGCCAGGTTTTATCCCTGATCTTCCAGCCGCAGACTGTTTTTGGAGACTGCAGACAAAAAAAAAAAAACAAAAAAAAAAACAAAGATCAGCAAATTGGTGGGAAATCTATGTGTGAACTGCTGAAATACCGAATCTGACAGCTCACCAAGTGCCAGTGCTTCACAAGCCCCCAACAAAAAACTGGCGGTTTTGATATCTTGACCTGTTGGCAACTCTAAATCTGGTAGTGTGAAAAGTGTTGTGACTGGAAGCATGCAGTGAGTACCTACAGCCAATGAGAATGCAAGATACAGGATGAAGAGAAACCTGAGCGTGGAGTTGAACATCAAAAAGCCTGCATATAGCTTTGAGGGGTTGAGCGGTCTAAATCGCTACCGCTATGATCTGAGGATCGCGAGTTCGAATCCTGTGTCATGCTGCTTGCCATTGGCAGCTGGAGTCAGAGGGAGAGTGAAATTTGCCTGCTCTCCCTCTCTGGGTGGGTAGATGGTGCTCTCTGATGCATCAGAGCTGGGGACCTTGCGCTTTCCTCCAAGTGCATTGGCTGTCTGGTGAGGATTTAAATTGCACCCATTCAAAAAGAGGCAGTAGGAGGAAGCATGCTCGTCTTCTTCCGCCTAGTGCCTGGAACATCACATGTACTATGAAGGGTCTGGGGAGTAAACTAGTACTTTCTCTGCTCAGAAAACCCCATGGTTGAACACTATGGTTCCACCTATGTGGAAATGGTCTCACCTATGTTTTCTTGATGAAACACATGCAGAGCTGACAGACTTGTTGCAAGTTCCTCCTGGTGAAGATCTGACAACTCTCAAAGTCCTGACGTGTGAACCTGGCATAACCAGACACCTTATCTGATAAGCATAAAAGCAATACTGTCGTATCTTCTAAAGAAAGTGCTTATTGTTTGGCTGAAATCCCTTCAATATCGTATACATTGTGAAAAAATGATCTCTATATAGTTGGGTCTTTCATCTGGAGCCATCTCTTCAACATCCGGAAGACAGAAGACCCTCTGAAGAAAGACTTAATGGAAGCTCTTCCACATGACATCATCAGCAAAGACTTTGAGGCTGAACCATGGAAGCATTCTTCATACATGGACTTCACAATGGACGCTGGTATATTTTGAGTCCTTCTGTCGATATTTTGTAGATAAATGCGCCTTGATTTCTGCTGTCTTTAACATTTTCCTCTTGTGTTTGAAAGGGCCGGCAATCGCCAACAAGGAAGGAGCTTTGGTTTTCTCACCTGCATCCTTTCTGCCACGTTCTGCAATGGTCAATGTGACAGTTCATGTCTTGGGCAGATCATTTAATGTCTTAGAGGTTGAATAATATATATTTTTCTTTTAGTTATATAGTTCAGTTTATCATTGTCCCAAAGGGTCAATTAGTCATTTACTAGCTGTGTTACATTAAGGTCGCACTGAGGATGGAAAATGCAGAGCCTTTACTCTGGAGAATGTTTGAAGGTCATCGTGCCTCCCCTATGGAAAAGCCTGCCACTCAAACTGAATCTACATCACATGGGTCCAAAAGGAACAAGAGAAATAAGGAAAGGATGCCAGACCAGCAGGAAAGAGCGATTCAGAATGACAACTGCACGTCCAACAAGCTAAGTCTTCTCAAAGCTAAGGTGAGGGTGCAAAACGAAGTTCATATGTCAAATGATGTTACAGCACTACTGCTGCAATTTGTCTCCAAAACTTAAAGGTGGTGTCACCCTTTAGTAGCAACAACTGCAACCAAAAACTTCCAATAATTGGACATTGTTCTTTCACTTTACTGTTGAGGAACTCCAACCCAGTTTTCTTTAAGGGGATGGCACTTTGTGGGGCCTTACAACATAGACTGAATATAATTTAAGGTTCTACGTCACATTAATTAACCCATTCCTCATGGGCAGTGGACTCCAGTTCACCAATATGTATGGTTTTTGAATGTCTTCTTCAAATCCCATTAAATATTTTATATGTTCTATGTTCTATGTTATATATTTCCAGGCATATGAATCGGTATGTTCTTAGAAGGAAAATGAAGCGTACACTGAATTGCATACCTTGCCTACAGTGAAGCATGGCAGTGGCTCGTAATTCTCTGGCGCTGCTTTGCTTCCTCTGGCACAGGAAACCTGTGGTGTGTGGAGGGCAAGATTGATTCAATCAAGTGTCAGGAAATTCTTGGAGAAAACATAATGCCTTCTGTCAGGAAGCTAAAGCATGGATCTTCCAACAATGCAATGATACCAAGCATACCATAGCTTGGTGTCAGAACAGGCCCTGGAAGATTCTGGGGTGGCAGTTGCTCAGCTTGAACCCCACTGGAGGATTTGAAGAAGGCAGTTGCAGCACACAAGCCAAATAACTTATTAATGAACTCAAGGCTATTGCCCATGAGGAATGGATTAGGATTTCTCAAGAAAAGCTTCCAGAAGCTGGTCATGCATCTCATTTGCAGCAGGTCTTATCAGCAAAAGGATGCTTGTTTTAAAGGGGTTTAAGTAATGACTGCAGTCACCATCAAACCTAAAATATTTTAGCACATAAATATTTGACTTGTTTGTTGCAAACAGCAACAAACGAAAGATGGTCTTATTGTGAAATGCAATTTTAGGTCTACTGACTAAAGGATACCAGCCTTCCAAAAAAATCTTGACTCAATCTATAAAACATAATTATAAAAAGGCTTGATACAAAAACTGATGCATTTTTTGCTCAGTCTGTTTCTAATGGTGAAAAAAAATCACCTTATCTAAGCCAAGCAACACTTGCAGTTCCCTAGATGTTTATCTGGTTTTATTTGTGACTTTCTGGGTGAATCAACTTTGTGCTAAGTGAAGGATTTTGCTAGGTTGTTCACTTTGTGGTAGGTGGTGCACTGGAGTCCCACGGCTTTGTAATCCTTTCCAGGCTGATATACATTGGTATCTATTTAAACCTGCAGTTGCTATTGTACTAAAATGAAAGTTTGGCACCATAATTCCACTTTTACCCAATTCGAAATTTGTTAAAAGTCCATACATAAGTAATGACCAAGTTTTTGTTATAAGTTCACAGGGCAGAAGGAAAGGCACAGTGATTTCCGATGCTGGATTAGCGTGAAGATGTTTGGCAGTGACCTTACCTTCATGACCTGCAATGATCTGCTTGACCAACTCAGACAACAATCACTTAAAATGGCTGGATTCACTGTGAAGCTGCTGCAGGTAAATGAGAATATCATAAAGTTTCTACATTTACTATAAACGCTTTCCCGTAGGCTGGCTGGAGCATATTTCTTATTGTTTAAAGCATGTTTTTTATCTTTTGGACATAAAATATATGTTTTTGCATATCCAAGATCTTATCTCTGATCATCTCTGCTGTATCCCAGGGTCAGGAGGTTAAAGTGACCCACAGACCAATCATGCTGGCTGAAGAACTGGTGTTGCCATCGCTTTCAGGCTTGCCCATCAAACTGAGCATCAACATGTCCTCTTTCTACTCTCTCTGGGTGAAAGGGAGTGCCAACTTTAAGGATTGGTCTCAGTTCTCCTTGGCTGGTTACATAAAGCCAAAGTAAGTATTACTAAACTAAAGACTGAAACAAGGAGTTATGGACCATTTGTCCTTCTCAAAGCTCTGTAATTTCATTGGTTCCGTCCCCAGTGATGCTACAGCTAGGGAACAAAATGCAGGACATGCATTAATACATGAACGTCTGAGCCATAATGACCAGTTACTCTTATTTGCTTGTCCTCACATCCAGTGCATTTGTTGGCATCTCAGCCAGAATGGGAGTGGACGGAGCATTTGGTAGAGTGGGACTAGAGTGGGTCACCCAAATCAGAACTTCCACCAGCTTGGATGGAGGTGTATATGTGCACAATGGTCAAAGTTTAAAGATGGTCCTCAATACACCTCAAGATGTTATGGATATTTTGACCTTCAGGTTTGAAATAGTTCTTTACATATAGAAGAATGATGGAAGATGATGCTGATTAACAAACTCTGACCTAGATGTCCTTCTTGAAACAGCTCCAGAATGTATCGTGTGAGTGGAGAGAGCAAAGAGGAGCTTACTGCCTCGAGGAACCTCAAAGAGAAGACCATCTGCACGCCTAAAACATGTATAATCAAAGTGTTGCATCAATTACCAAAGATGACATTTATTCCATAAACACAGAGTTTACTCTTTGATCTTATTTTACTTCAGGGTCCAAGCTGGTTGGATGGCAGTTGTGCTCTGATGTCACCTACCCTGTGTCACTGATAGGAAGAGGTTTTCCACCTGCTGGTCCAGTGCTTTTTACACTGAGGTTTCAAAAACTGGACAGAGGCCTGCAAAAGTATCTCTTGGAGGCTGCTTATGCATTTACTCCTCAGGTGTGCCTTATCTAGCCACATTAGCTGGGTTTCCATCAACTTATCAATGTTTAACAGTGAAATACTGTATAGTGGGGGTTATATAAATATATAGATACAAACATACAGTTTAATATATATATATATATTTAAATGGCACTTCTTTGCATTTGTTAGAGAAACACCTGGATCCCGCTGGAAGCCAATCTGCTCGTCTTCCTCGGCACACCTCAGTCCACTATTCCTCGCGACGTATCTTTGGACCTGAGCCTCAGTCCTCGAAGACTGATTCTGAAAATGACCCACCCTCTGAAAACCCTCCTCATTCAAGGTTATTATATATGATTATATTCACAGGAGCCAAAGTAACTGAACAACTGTGGGTGTAGCTGGAACACAGCTGGATGCACTGTGGAGTTTTTAGAAGGATGCATTTATCCATCTTCTGTATATGCTTTCCTCTAATTCCTCAGGGCTAGTTGAGGAACTGAATGGCCACTGGTCAGGAAAAGCAGAGCTACTAGTAGATGACAGCTACCATTATTATCTCAAGGTAATGTGACCGATCATTTAATAACAGTGATGGAAAAAAAGTATGTGTAGATGACATCATCTGTCCTGCTTCTACTCTGTGCTTCAGGGACTGATGGAGACTCTGAGTCTACCCTCAGAAAAGAGAACACACTACCAACTGGAGGCCAAAGTTGCAGCAGATGGGCGTCCGGTCATACTTTCTGTTAATGTAACTCATGGGCTGAGCAGGAAGATCAGCATATCTGCTAAGCTTCGACATGTCTTCAGTAGAGACGCGTCCTTTTCAGGCAAGAACTTCAGATACGTATGATTATTAGACTTAGTTTACTTGTTTTTTTTAACTAGTCTTTGCATTGTTTTTGGATAAGATTTTAGATGCTTAAAGTTAAATCCCATTTTAACCCTTGTGTTGTGTAGTACTGGTTTTGTAGTCCTTTGAAGGCTGAACTGGTATCTCCTCCTCTTGCCTGCCACACCTGTAGCCTCAGGTGGATTAGGACAAGATTCAGCCCCCAGAACAGCTTTCACAACTGCAGCAAGACTCACAGTTACCATGGGTGGAGTGTGTGTGTGTGTGTGTGTGTGTGTGTGTGTGTGTGTGTGTGTGTGTGTGTGTGACACAAGCTGCTCTAAAATGCACTGATCTTATCTGCCACCAAACAACATCAAAACAGCTGGTTGACTTTCGAGGGGTTTGAAAAGTTTGGTAAGGTGGTGTATTTAGAAGTGTGTGAAGAATGTGGAGGTAAAGGACATTGTATGTGACTTCATCCACAGTGCAGCTGGAGCGGAGACAGGAGGACAGCCGCAGGCAGTACTCTACGGATGCAGGGCTTCTGCTGCCCAGTTTGCTAAGCACCAGGATCATTGGACTGGTTGAACACAGTGGTGCAGAGTGGAGCTCTGGGCTGAGGATCAGATACGGGGTCCCAGGTTAGAGCTCAAATCAAGCTGATTTGGTGTCTGGAACAGTTGTAGCGAAATCTATTAACTGCCATCATGTTCTGCCCAGACTTACCCACTATGCACGAGTGTCTCATGTCTCAGAACCTGAGGAATGAGGTTGAGACAGCTGAGCAAAGCTACAGTATGAGAGCAGAGCATGAGCTCCAGTGCTCCCAAATCACCATCATAAACCACAAGGTAACAGCAGCGTATGAAGCCTCAGTAGACTTCACCGTCACGTTCACCCTTTCAGTGGTCACTGAGCATTATTTAATCAATTTGTCATTTTTAACAACAGATTCAGCTCAGACATGAAAGGAGTCCGGTGCACATCCAGTCTTCACTCGACCTGAGCTACGGCAAGCACTGGAACCAGGGCAGCAACAAACAGAGAGTGCTTCTGAGCCAGTCCATCAGGAACCAGTCTGGAGAGAGTCTCAGAAGTTACACTCTTGAGGTGCGTCCTTTTCACAAGGGACAACTTGTAACTAACAGACTAAAGGGAGCTTTGAGCATTGAAGTAGCGCTTTGCATCAACGGCTCTAAGGTTTCAGTGTTTCAGATTGGTCAAACATGCATTTCTTTTTTGCTATTGAGCCTTCTAACCTTGCCCCTTTCTCCATGCTCCTTGGAATGGCCAGTGTTTGTTGTGACATAATCACGAGCAGCTCATGTTACAACAAGATGCTACTCAATCAGCATAACACGAACTAAATGAGCATTAATCGAGTTTTGCATTATTTTAATTCTTTAATTCTCAATAATTTAAATTCTTAAAGCACCAGCTACTGGCCTTGTCTAACATCATATATGCAGCACTTGTGTGCCGGCTATTGGCCTTGTCCTACATTGCTACCACAGCATTAATGCCCCGGCCCTGGGCCTCATCCCACATAGCAACTGCAGTGTTAGGGCACAGGTTAGGGCCCTTGCTGAGATGAACTGGATGCATTCTGGCAGGAAAACTCTAAAGCAAGCAGGGCAGTGGTTCTCCAAGACCAGGATTGAGAACCACTGCATTAGAGAATTACTGTCTAGTCAGTACAGAAAATGTACAGAAAATCTTTCTTCCCTTCTGTACATTGCATAGATACTATAATTGAATGTTCAGAGTCTCACATTTAGGATTGAATTTTTTCTTGCTCTTGTGAATCCAGCCCCAGGTCCACCAAATATCCTCTGTTAGGCCCTTGAGCAAAACCCTTAAGTCTTTCCAGATTTACTAACATGATTTAACCTGAAAGATCAGGTTGAGGCCGCCTGTCTTGATTTTCTAGTTCAGTCTGCGAATCCCGGAGAAAGGGCTGAACTACAGGACCCAACTTCTGCACTCCCACCTGAAAAGAAGGAAATCTGAAAGCAGCACCCACTTAAAGGTCAATTATAATGACCAGATTCCCCTGGTGGCTGGCCTTCACTGGAAAGACATGTCTGCCAAAACGTCACTGCAGAAATGGGAAGGTACAGCTATATCCTGTCAATGCTTAGCTTGCATGGTCTCAGTCAAGATTACAATAAAGCTAGTTTCTTCAAGTTTCTAATAGAATATGTGCACTAAGCTAATGGGATCTGGTCCTTCACTGTACCTACAGGGTCCTTCAACATGGACACACCATGGGTGTATGTCTATTTGGCCCATAAGCTAACCCAGCCTCAGCATGGCACCACCCAGTTCACCTCTGAGATTACCACCCGTAAGTGGGTTACCATTCGCAACTTGGTGCTGGAGGGCCTCTACAGGGAGCGGAACCGAGACAGGGAGGGGCACTTGCATCTCTTCACACCTACAGTCACGTACTTAAAGGTACTTCATCTAACCAAAACCAAAGCATGTCCCACACCATGCAGTGATTCATAAGGTCTAACATGGTACCATGACATGGTACATAGAGCTTCATATGTTTAGTATTGTTAAATTCAGGTGTCAAGCTGTCGATCATTCCAAAATTGAGCAATATAATTGAGGTAGACATTATTATCCTGCCGAATCAGTGATTCTAGTCAGTCCTTCAAACACTAATGCACAAACAATTAAAGCAATGTAGCTGATTAGTAGAGTTGATATATAAGGATCATAATAATATGTGGTGGTTTCACTCCAGGTGGATGGTCGAGGTGCTCTAGGGAAGCGCAGAGTTAATGCTTCATGCTCCTTCAGCACAGCCTGGACACCAGCCATGCAAGGGGACATTTCATTGAGCAACGGAAAACAACTAAAGACTCTGGATATCTGGACCCGATACGGCAAGCAGAACCACAAAATCTCTGCAAGCCTAACCATTTTGGAAAAGGTAGGTTGAAGACGTTTCTTGTATTAACAGCCGCCGAATGTTGACCGGAGCTGAATGGGGTTTCTTCAGGCTCCCTGCAGTTCCTGAAGTCCATGTACTATTTTAACGAAATCAAAGATAAAGTAAGAGACACTACCCTGAAACGACATTCCAAGATTTCACAATGAGCGCTGTAGGATCAGCGCTCATCTGAATCGTACCACCCTCTTAAACACTTGTCAACCTCTTAATACTCAGCATCAAAGCAAGAATGAGACAAAGAAAGCAAAGCAAATGAGAGTTCAGTGGCTGAGACTTTACTGAAGCCCGAAATATGACATCACACACATCTGGAATTTCACATGTGTGAAATGTATGATAAGGTTTTGTTGTCAGATGAAACAAAATCAATGCTTAGTGGCAAATATTTCAAAATTATTTGTGGAGCAAACCTAATGCTGTCCATTCATCAACAAGCACCATGCCAGCAGTGAAGCATGGGGCTGGCAGTGTCATGGTGGGGGACACCTCTGCTCAGTGAGGACTTTGACATCTTTTCAAATCTAATCAAATTTGAAATCAGTTTAAATCTTAAATCTGAAAAATAGTGCAAAAAAAACACAAAGAGACTCCAAAACAACCTGTTTCAGTCTGCAAGGAAATTAAACAGCTTGGGAGAAATTTCACCTTTTAGAAGCACATTGATCCACAGACACAAGGCCAAACAACGCAGGAGTGACTGGACAACAGAAGAGTGAATGTTCTATCAGATTTCAAATCCGATCTGTGCCACTGAAATTGTGGCCTACAAGACAAATCCTTGTCTATGCTCAGGTGTCGACCGGAGGAGGATGGGTTCCTCTCTTGAGCTTTGGTTCCTCTCAAGGTTTCTTCCTCTTTGCCTGAGGGAGTTTTTCCTGCCACTGTTGTCGCTGGCTGCTCATTTGAGTCTCAGACCTGGATTTCTTTAAACCTGCTTTGTGACCTTTGTTGTAAAAAGTGCTATAAAAATAAACTTTGATTGATTGATTGATTGATTGATTGATTGATTGATTGATTGATTGATTGATTGATTGATTGAATGAATGAATGAATGAATGAATGAATGAATGAAATCCAACCAACCTGAATAACCTGGAGATCTCTAGTAGAAAGTCACACCGACAGATGTAAAGCCGTACAGCTACCAAGTACTAATCTGAAGTCTTCCATGGTAAACAGAATTTTCTGCAAAGGCATCTTTTGTAATTGGTTTATATACTATGTAAGGCACGATTTTTTAAAATTCAGAAGCTGAAGAAGAACATGGTGACGATGAGGATGACTCTCTCAGAGATGAACACTCCTTTTCTAGACATGGAGATGGGAGGCAGAGTGGAAGAAATTAGAAAAGACAGGAATCTGTATCAAAAACGATGGGTCCTCCACTTCAGGTCAGTTTTGAAAACTTTACAGAGACGAATAATCATTTCAGTTGATATGACACTTTTTATAATTGATCATTTATGTCTGATATTTAGTGGATTTGGCCGCTTTAATGAAGAGACAGTGGTGATGTTGTAATTAGTGATGGTATGATGCCACTTTTCTTGGGTGAAACTGATACCAATACTGACACTTTAAATATCATGCTTGGTTAAAGGTTTTATAATAAAATGATTAGTTTTTCCTCCAAAAAAAAGATTCAGTTTTTTTTTGTTAATATCAGATTGTTGATGCCCTTCTACATGAACTTGTAAAGCTGTTTATATTCTGTCCAACAGGCAGCCATTCAAGTTCCTCCCTGAAAGTCTACTCCTGCAGGAGACATTCACTGTTGACGTGCATAAGGGAGTCTACATTCTTGAGTCCAAGTTGCTTTTTCAAGACAACCGAAAAGCCATCCATGTACTGACCCTGGGCTTTCGCCCTCAGCACCCATTTGTGAGTTTAGCCTGACTAATCATTATTAGAATTCTAAGCATATGGATGGATTTTGTTTGGCACAAACTCTATATTCACCTCTATTCTAAAGTCTGTAAGCAGGTTTGGGATGTAACTGATTACAAGTTTGTAAGTAAACCTTTAAAAGTGCAAGATCCTTGAAGAACTTTGGAGGTACTTCAATTTGAAAGTGGAGGAACATATGAAAGGAACCTCCAGGAAACCTTCATCCTTTTATTCCTCCACTTTTTTAAAGTCCAAAAGTTCCTCAAGGAGCTTGTACTTTAAACAGTGTGTGTCAGACACTACAGTTGTGATATTCGTACTGTGAAGCACTTTAGGAAATGTGATGTGTGTTTGTTTATAGGTGTGCTCCTCCTTGATTCATTCCTTTAATCTGGAGAATGTCCCACAGGACTCGGAGATGTGCATCAGTGTCCACAGCAATCAGGTATGTGAAGAGGTAGATTTTCCAACAATGTCAGATCATTTGGCAAAAGGAAAAGTCTGCCCTGAAATGATCTTCACCATATGTCAAGGTGCAGAAACACCTACATCTCATCAGACCTTACTTGCCAGACTCTTATGAAGTAAGCATTCTGATTTGAACCCTGTCTGGTTTCTTCTTAAAGACTGTGCAGGAGTTGCACGGGAGAATATTGACTGCTAAGATGGAGAAGTTAGTAGTGCTTGGACAGGTCCAACATCACGGTCAACAAAGTCTCGCCATCAAAGCCAACCTCACTCAGTTGTTTCAGGTGAACCAAAGAGTACATTTCCTCTCCTTCTTACATTTTCAGCAAGCATTTGTCAGTAATAGTTCACTTAAGTAGAATTGGGCAGCATAATTTCAATTTTTAAGTACTTATTACTTATGTTGGTATTCATTTCTAAAATCTAATTCTATATGAGATTTTTAATTAAGTAAATAATATATGTTTTTAAAAGAAATTAACACTTTATTTTGTATTACACTTTATTCATTGCGCACAGCAGTTTTGTTTTTAATCATGAAACAGTTTTATTTTTAAAAGCTAAAAAGGTAAAACACAAAATGGTTTATTCCCATAATCTGAGTTGCTTTAAACAACTCTTTGTACTTTTTCAGTGAATGCAGTGCACAAATAATCCACCAGGGACATGGATCTGTATTCGGTTTCTCATTTCCGTAATTATTACTACATTAAATGTATTTTATTTTAATGTTATCTTTTAGATATTATTTAATAATTATTTGTGATCATTCATTTGTGTTGAGGAATTTTATAAAACTCAAATGTGCATGATACAGTCAAGATCATCCCTGTCCACTGAAAAACGCTCCACCAAAATGTAAACTTTACAGGAGAAAGCAAAAATTATCTTAACTTGTGTGTAAAATAAGAGTAATTAAGCCTTATTGGAGCATTTTGATTGGTTCAATCATCAGGAAAATCTGATATAATATAAAGAACAACTGCCAGATTCACATGGTTTTCATTGGACAGTGACGGAATATGATGCACCTGGATTTAAAGTTTTAAAATCACCAAGATGTGCTCTTTTATTAGAATAAAACATACCTTGGCAGTGCCAAGTATATTTACATTACAAACCTTGTCAGTGCTCAACAGCCTATATGCTATATGCTCAAAAGTATTGGGACACATGCTTTTGTTGGGGTATTTGTCTCTACTGGAGGGTTTCTGGTATGTTCTGGAGTGGTGGGCTGCATACAGTCCCTGAGGGTCTGAAACTTCAGTATAGTGTTTATGTCCTGTACTTTTAACATATACTGTATGAACCAAAATACTTGATTTATGTTTATAACCAGTTCTATTTTCTATTGCTCATTCCACCCCAGCTGAAGTTTCCCTCCATGGTGAGCATAGATGTGGACTTGTTGAGGAGTCACAGAAGAAGCATGGAGTTTGAATATACTGCACAGGGCAAAGTGGTCATCGATGATAAGGAATATAATGTAAAAACCTGCACATGATTACACATATCAGATTTGAAAACACAGTCTGTGTATACTAATAACTACGTCTCCTTCAGGCACATTCATCAGTCGAGAGGTCCGCTGGATTTATCAGAAGTTCTGTGCTTTTGGAGACCAATGGCAAGAAGATCGCTATGTTGGATGGGTCTGTCGTTAACATTGTGGAAAAAGACGTTCATGCTGCCGATTTCACTGTAAACTTTCAGCAAACGGTGTTTTCAGCCCTCACTGCTGAGGCTCACCTTCACCTGGGTGCTAACTTCTCCTCAGACAGGTAGTTAGATCGTTTCTTGTAAACACAGCTTTGTAATTTTGTTGATTTATCTCATTTTCTCTGTGTTTCATGTTTGGTGTCTGAAGTTCTTTGGAACCATGAAGCTAATGTAACTAACAAGGTAACTTTAGGTAACTGACAACAGTAAGCCACAAAGCCAGAAACTGTCTTTCAGGGCATGTTGGTGAGGTGAAAACGTCTTCTCCTGAGTGTTTTTTTTTTTTTTTTAATAAAATTAAACTCTTTTAGGACTCTCCCCCTATCACTTTGGATGCTTCTGACACTAGGATGGTGAGGACGAGTACATGTCTCCTCCATGTGAAGTCAACCTATTTTCGAACTACGGCTGTTTTGTATCTTTGCTAGGCAGCTAATGCACTCGGAGGAAAGTGCTAGGTCCCCAGCTCTGACGCAATGGCTGACAGACTCCTCTGCTCACCAAACCAATGTTAAAATGACCTAAATATGTCAATATGTCAAATTACTTTGGCAAGTACAACCGCTGTGAGGATGTCACACAAGTGTCAGGAAAAACAACCCCTTAAAACATTCAAATTCAACCAAATTTCTACCGCCTTGGGAAAGACCTTTTCAACTGACCTTTACCAACTTCAGAGGGTAATTATGAGCTCTAAACCTGATCCATGCCAAGTACTATTCATGCTATGAGTCTGATTCAGTTAGTCCCACCATATGGCAGGAGGCATGGAAGACAAACATCCAGATGTTATGTGTCCCGAAGCTTTCTGAACACTTTTGAGACGATATTCCTTATCTAGTATCTAATATGTCACATCTATTAGAGCTTTTATAACATTTGACACCACTTTCTGCACTTACTGACTTGTTCTTTTCAGAGGTACCTGCCTTGTTCAGGTTCTAGGTTCTAATAACTTTTAGGTTTCTTCTAGGGGGATCATTTCTGGAAGTGTCATCTCAGATAGCAAACACATTTGGACCAAATCTGGCGCCCTTTTGGCACTTAAGGGTCAAATGTGGGCCACGTTTGGGCCAAACATTTATTGTTATTTGGGATAGCTCAAACCTTCCTTGAATTCGGGATTTTCTGAGTGAATGACCAGAGGTGGGTAATCCAGGTTCAGGCAGGCGGAACAAAATCCTGTTGTTGATAACCTACCTCTGCGAATGACTAAGCACTTTTGTAAATCACTGTGGATAAAAGTATCTGCTAAATGCCATAAATTTTAATGTTAAATGATAATGTTAAACCCAGGGCATGATCTGAGAATTGCAAGGGGGATTTTACGCTTTGAAGATTAGTTAATACAAACAAATGTTATTAGACCTTCCATTCAATTAGATCAGACTCAACATTTATGGACATACAATCCATCTAAGCATATAAGTATATAAGTATATATACTTATAAGTATATAAGACAGATAAGCCCTTAATGTAATTAAATAGATATCTAAAAAGCAGGCTTGGATTACACCACACAGGGCCCTGGGGCTTTGTTTAGCCCCTGTGGGGGCTAATACCAATACCTTTAAGTCCTTGTTCTTTGTTAGTTACCTTCGTCTTCTAGTTCCAGTGGGAAACTGAAACACCAAACTTTTGAAAAATGCTTTTGCCAAACAGTGTTTTTCACTTTACTCATTTATCTCCCAATTTACTCCTCTGCCTCTCATGACTGGTGCGTCTCTTGTTCTCTCAGGTTCTCTGTTCTGTGTGCTCTGGGGAAGACAGAGGAGATGTTCCAATCTCAGCTGAGTGCAACTGTAGTGCAAACCCCTGGTCTCCAGCTGTGCTTCTCAGGAGATCTGATTGTTTCAGCGACTGACTGTAGCGTCCTCCCACATGTCTCCAAGCTCGCAGGGCTTTTGAACCAGTCCAATGATCTTGTTGAGGGTAGGCTTAAAAAGACCCAAAACACAGTGGTTACACACAGGTCTGAAGCCCTATTCAGATTGGATTAGACTGTCAGCAGGACGTCTATAAAAACTTAATTACAGGTCTCGTCAGTGATTAAACTCAAAAATAAAATCACCACCATCATGTTGTCACATGATCCTATTCACAGCAGCTGTTGTCAAAGAGAAGCTGGTTCCAGCGATTTGATTTCATTTTTTTTCAAAAGGTTTTGTTTAGAGGTTTGGAAGGTGATTAATAATAGAAGAGCTCTGATGCATGTGAGACCGAAGCCCTGGACACACTGGGGTTTTGTCAGCACATTTTCACATGGAAAATTCCATGCATTTTAACCTTATGGACCCTATTTTCATAGTATGATGTACCTTTATTTACCTTGAAAAAGGAGAGCTCTGGAGATCTTAGGCTATTTATTATATCTTCATTTAATATAATTTAGATATTTGTATGAATTTGGCCATGTTTTGGTCAAGAAAAGCTTCACACCTACATTTCTTTGAGTGTGTTTTTTTTTTTTTTTCGTTTTTTTTTTTTCTTTTTTGTTTGTTTTGTTTTTTGCTTATGAGAACTAAAAACATCTCAGAACTACTGTTGGAAATTGATCATCCACCTTTTGAGCTGAAAACGCAATAATTGTGGTGATGATTTATTTGTAATCATTCGATTGACAGGGACATGGGCAGTGGTGGCTCAGAGCACTGGTTTATCGATAATGAGGTCGTGGGTTCGATACCCAGGTCTGTTGGGCTGCCACTGTTGGGCCTTATCTTATCTTCACTAGGAAGCAATAATGAGCCACAAGAAAAAAAAATTAACTTTAACGAAGATACAGGAAAAATGTAGAATGTTGGTCCAGTTCAGTTCATGATGCCTTTCGATCACTGCTTTATCTTCTCTGGGATGTTCTTCAGGGCAGCTGAGAGTAACAGTGGATCATACTGTGTATGGCCTGGAGCTGAGACACAGCTATGAGGATGCTGGTTGTGAAGAGGGGATGAACGAGGTTGAAAGCACCTGGATATGTATGCTGGCTCAGGAGCGTTCACTCTGCATGAACATCAGCCGCAGCTTTGTACACAACGGCCAGCGTGGTCTTCAAGCCCAGCTCTACCACTCTTTTCCTTGGCTGCTATCTGCAGGTAGATTTATATTGCTTTATTGATTTTATGTTGCTTTCTTTTGAATCACAGAACATGATTGAAATCAGACATAATGAACATGATTAACAAGCCACAAACTTTAAAATACACAGCTCTGCATTTCCTTCATTGTTCGTTAAAACAGCACAGAAAAATACGTTGAATCTAATAACCATCTCATCAGAATATGATGATTTCTGACACAAAATCAAACACAGTTGTTCTCTAGTTGACATTTTCCATTCCACCTTAAATGGTGCAGAGGCTACGGGAACCAGACATATAGTCTATGGTGGCAGAATGTGACTCTGGCTCTCTTTAAGGTGGAATTTAAGTATCAAGGTGAGCTTTAATAGTTAAATCCTATCATTAACTGTTTATAACGTTACATGATAAGATTCTTGACTTGATCTCTGGACATTTCTTGCCACGTGGTTCTCTATACTGGTCCTGGAGCATCACTATCCTACTTATTTTAGAGTTTTCCTGCTGTAATAATAATTAATAATATTGTTAATAATTGTGGGCACAGCTTTGAGCTTTACAAGAAATTTTAAGTCGGTAAATTCTCAAGATGAGTTGATGTGGATGCGCCCAGCAACACGGTTTCTCGTGTCGTCCTGGACGGTTGCATTTTTGTGAAACACAATGTCTTTCTGCTGCCACTGGAGCAGGACTGCCATTCAACAACAGTGCAGGAGTGTTTGTGAACTGGAGTGAGAATGGGCTGTTGACTGAGTTGGGCCTTCATGCTGGGTTCAAAGAGCTGAAGATCACACTGCAGAGGGGAATTCACAACTCTACAGGGCCCACTGGACACTTACTGGTCAGTACGCCTTTCACCCACATTGCATAGCAAATAGTGCATATTACCCTCGTATTTCTCACATCTATCCAAGTAAATCAGATGAGCTTCTCCTGGAACTGAACACATCCATACAGTGGCTGGAGTTTGTGTCTGGTGGAAGATGCAGAGCAGGGTCTCTTTGGTGGCTCCGTGGGGTTGGTCCAGAGACTGGCTTGTTATTGGAGGGAAATGCCTCTGATTCCACACTCTTCTCCTACATGGAAGACAAACTAATGGCCTTGTTTTAACAGGTGAACTTCACAGGGAAGTTGAGCCCGGACCACCTGCTGGGATTGTGCTACATGCAGGGCCTGGATCAGTCACTGCGGGTATGGGGGCCTCTGTTAATGCTTCTGTTGATACAGAAGGCGATTCTGTTCAAGAGCATCAGATTTTAGAATTTCACTATTTATTATTTTTTTTTGTTGTCAGTGTTGTTGTCAATGATTTTATAAACAGTACAATAATTGTTTAAAAGAAATATATTTATAAATCAATTAATAATACATGTGTAAATATATGACAATTGCCTAAAAATGTATTATATTAATATTAATTAATTTTCCTCAATGTGCTGCAATGATTTCAAACATATTTAGGAAATTAAACAGTATGTTTAAAGTGTATCTCACATATAAAGAATATATTGTTTGTACTATATATTTGTACTATAGATGAACCTAAAAGATTAACGAAAACCTCATTTTTGCAATTTTTCACTTTTGACATAATATGAAACTGGCAGTTGTTCATTACCATTTTGAAGGTTTTGGTTTAACAGCAATTATCAATTAGCTATCAATTATCAATTAATAATCAAGAATTCCACCAATTATTCCATTGATTTTTTTTTATCCAGTATTTTGTGTTACATGATTAACTAAAAGACTCGTTTCAGGCCTTACGTCAATTACAGTATTGTAACGCTTCCAGACACAGGTAGTTGCGGATGTACACGCTGGGTTGTATTTATTGACAGGGTACAGATAAACACTAAGATGAGAAAACACGAGTTACAAAGCCACATAACCACAAAGACCGACAAGGACTAAGAAGAGACAAGGGACTTATATACACAATCACATAAGAAAAGGCTGGGACATGATAACGACGGGGCAGGGTTACAAATGGAACACAGCTGGGAATGGGAGGAGACATGACATATGCTCTAAAGCACATGGGATGGTAAACAAAAACAGACAGACCACAGAGACGAGACAGATACCTGACAAGTATATTGATTGCCGTTTTCTGTGGTTGGGCTTCCCACAGTGCATTTTCCTCATGAATGAGGGTGTAAAATAAATAAATAAATAAATAAATACAATACATACAATATTAGCTTACCGTAAAAGCTATAATTTTGCAACGAGTAGAACATGACTGATCTTAAATGGTAGAGAACGGTGCCACGTTACACACACGCAGCCCTATTAACCCAGTCATTGTGTTCATTACGCAGGTGAAGATATGGGTCAACCTGACAGATCCCTTTCACGTTCCACCAGAGAAACCAGAGACGTCCACTCTGTCATTTGAGGTCCGGGGCCACCACCTTACTTCCAGGTTCAGCACACACCTGCTGCATCTCCCATATGGATCACGAAAGCTATGGGGCTAATGTCACTTAGAAAAGTGCTTAGAAATGGCCATACCTGAATTTGGTACATGTATCATGGGATCCCCATCGGTCATTTCACTGGGCAGGGGATGGGCACCAGCAAGTGTCATATGGCTATGGTAGTGGGCCACCTGACTGGACTGTTGGGTCTCTCTGGGCCAAATCTTTTTTGAAAAATCTTAAAAGAAAAAAAAAATGCAGGTACACTAAAGTTTACGCAGGGAATGTGGAATCAACTCAACCGACCAACCAAAATTGACTTCTTGTTACCATACAATGCAGGAAGCTGTTTAGGTTCATGAAATAGAACTCAGATGGTGTTTTCTTTGTTTCAGCACCAGGTTAAACATGAACGTTTCCCACAACATTTCTTCTTTACGATCCTACATACCGTTTGTGTTTCACGCCAAGTCACAGGTATGAAGGCCCAGATCTGTGTTTGCTCTAACTTTATCTAAGACTGGTCACTAATGTAATGCCTTTAATCCCACACAGCTCATCCATTCATATTCTGCACTTGAGGCAGCAGCAGAGTTACTGGTAAACAGCGGCATGTTGTGTTTTGAAGGGCATGTCGGCCGGACAAAGCTTGGATTCAAGCAGGTATTAGACCTCTACCACTCATTGCCACAGGTAAGCTACTAGACACAGCTGAATACACATATATGAAATGGACCAAAGTATTGGGACACCTACTCAATTATTGTTTCTTCTAAAATCAAGTTTATCCTGGTTTTGTTGAAGTCTCTGCTGTCCAGGAAAGGCTGTCTGCTAGATTTCTTTTGCATTGCTGTGAGGATTTGATTGCACTCAGTCACAAACACATTATTAAAGTCAGCATGTTGGATGACCGCGACTCCATCTCATACCCAACTCTTTGACTCATCCCAAAAGTACTGGAAGGAGCTCTGTCATTCTAGAGAACACTATTCCACAGCTCAATGGTGGGGGGATTCATACCCCCCTATCCAGAGCTGGACCTAAGCGGCCCCATCACAGTCAGCAGTCCACACTCATAGTGGCCCACCAAGAATTTGTTGGGTCCTCCCAATGGTCAGTCCATACCTGCCTCTAGACCACATCTGGCATTAGGCATGATGCTCTTGTTTATCTACCCTAGAGAGTCTTATTGTATTGGCAGTAACTCTCTAGAGCGACTAGACAAGCTGTGTGTTCATTTACACAGCTGTGTCAGCAAGCAAAGTAGATGAATGCATTCATTTGAAGGGGTGTCCACAAACCTATGGACACACGGTGTACGATTGTTCAAATCAGTTTGCTTATGTTGTTTCTGATACTGTGGTCTGATGTTTGGTTCAAAACACAATGTAATATAATATGTTCTTCTGTTCTTTCTGTACTAATAGCTGGCGCTTCTCCCGAGCACGGTTTTAGTACGGACCATGTATGCTGGGCGTAACAACTCACACATTCTGACACACCAAACACAGTGGATGCATCAAGACTTGGCTGGACCTCCAGGCAAACCAAGAACATCAGGTACTGTACACTAAAGCTCCACATGAGCTGGATTCCTGTTACCTAGGGAAGTCATTTAAGTGATACCTGATGAGAACCATGACTTTAGTATGGAGTATCCAGTCTGTGTTGTTTATATAATCTGACGGCAAGACCAGTGAAGTGAATAGCCTTCTGCATTCAACCGAACCAGCAGCTATTCAGAATTCATATTTGATTTGAACCTGTTGACAGATTGCATGGTGCATTAGGTTCCAGACACACTATCCACGCCTTGCAGTCACATGGTTTTGATCCAAGCTCCCCCATGTTGAGTAACCTGCCTAACAATACCAGTCAGAATAACATTAGACCTTTTTCGACCACTAGCCTCTAAGCCAGTCAGGCCAATTAGAGTCTCAAATTTGTGTTTCTGGGGATGAATGGATATATGAACAAAATTTAAATGAACATGGCAGGTCTTCAATTTGTCCTGCAAAAGTAAATCATTGGTCAAACAGACCAAGGTGTTGTTTGATGGTTTGTCTGATATCTCTGTCTATAACATAATTACTCAAGCTTGTCTGTCTACCTGCAGATGAGCCTGGATCTCAGGCCTGTGGATGGGGGTTAGAGCTGAGACTGGAGAAGGAAGCTCAGAGCAGACGGGCTGATGTGCTCGTTGACTGGGCCTTGAATGGACAGCAAAAGCAGAATAAGAGCTGGAATGGACACAAGCCAGAGGTAAGTTGTCCATCATTGCTGACTCTCTGTATGTTCCAGTCACCCCAGTAGTTCCATGTGAAGTGGACTAGAGAGAAAGTTTGGAAATTAAAACCCAGATTCTGAACCACAGGGAGTGTTCAGTGTTCAGTTTGAAGGGACCTTCAAACAGTTAGTTCTGGTTTATCATTGCACAGGAAGTTCACCTGTTGGTCTTCACATCTTGAGGGTTAAAACAGCTGATGCTCATTACATGCAGCACCCTATAACATGACACAAACCTTTATGTCCATTAATTCTAATTTATTCCCATATTACAGCATAAGATCATGTAAAGATTGTGGCGAACGTTATGCACTGTCGTTATGTGATTTGCATGGCATTCTGAATGAAACAATTGAATCTCCTGAAGTTCCCTTAGATGATATGATTACTATGTAGGGAATACAAAGTCATTGCTTAAGTACCCTGTGCAATAGATACTTGCCCAACTGTGGGCAGCTTGAGTTTGCTATTGTGCTTTTTGCAATTTTTTTCCAGTCTCTCCCTACAGTTGGGCAGTGTAACTCATTTCTAGTCAACTGTCGTAAAAACAATTCTACCACAAGACTGAGGAGTATACAGAAATATTTTATTCTGAACAAAGGTGTACATTTCAAAGTTTTATATTTATGAGCTAAAGTCTTTGGCATTGGCCCCATGGTCAGGCCAGGTTGTGAAACGTCTGAGCAATCTCAGTTCCTACCGAGTATGGAAAACAACGGGATCATGGTGATTCGTTGGATGAAGGAAGGTGTGGCATTTGAGTCTGGTAGAACTTTCCTTAAACTTTATCATGCTTTGGTTGCCCCCTCATGGACTGTTCTACACTAGCTTTCCCAAAAGAGGCAGGACTGAGGCAGTAGAGTAATGGGATTTCACATCTGATATTGTAGGAAAAACACATGCTGTTAACTGTTTATGTACCAGTAGGTGGATGTTAAATATACAGTCGCGTGATTGTGTGTTTATACAGATTAGAGCTACAGGATCTTGGAGCAGAGCGGGAAGAGAGATTGAAGCCACGCTGGACCTCCAGCAGCCTTTTACATCCACTCTGTCCAACCTCCATTTGCAGACAGTCTCACACAGCCTGGACCACGGACATGGTTGCAGCAATAAGGTACACTACCACTTTGTGTCTAACCTAATTGATTCAGCCCATCCACACGCTTCTATGGAGGAGAATTTATAAATAATAATAAAAAAGTTAGTAAGACCAAGTTCTGCATCATATCTAACTTGCATTATGATACAATTCACCATAAAACTGACCTGTGTTGCTACATTCACTGTCCATTCCATCAACTCCTCTTACCATACAGGATAACTTTGTAGTTCTAACAGACTAGTAACTTCATTTCTATAATGCTTTTCATAACGAAGCCATTGTCAAAGCAGTCCATGCAGGTTCAGTTATAAGCTGGTACTGCAGTCTAATGTGGCATGAATGTGCCAATGTGAGGATCCCAATGAAGACAGCAGGGTAGTGAGAGTCTGGGGCCTTCAGGGTTGGTCAACCACCAGCAGACTTGACCATAAGCCAAGAAAGCAGACCTGCTGGAGTTCTACTACTGTCCACTCAGACATTACATCTACAAATTGGAGTAACTAGGTAAAAATCAGACAGAAGCACGTTTCCACAGTTTGTCAGTCATCCTCTTGTCCTTCAGTGCCCACATGATACTGCAGGCTGGGTATTCGGTTGGAATATTCATTCCATCAGTAAAATTGAAGGTAACACTATCACAGACCAGTACCAGAACCACTTGAGGCTAGCTTAGAAAAGCACAAGAAAGGGGTACACTTTAAAGCAAGATTCCTTTATTCAAAGAAGTCAGATCTGAGGCAGACTAGTTTGTGTAGATTACTTCTCCACTAGACACAACTGATACAGGATAAGCCTCCCAAACGGCTGCATCAACGTCTCTCCCTGGAGGGAAGAAGAGTAAGTTAGGAGTCAGCAGTAGTTCATATGGCACACAAACCAGGGATTTCTGGTACCTCAAGCTTGAGAGCCACAGGTCTATGCAAGTCAGAAGAAAGGTTTCCACTTACTCTGCCTGTTGCACTTCTGTTCACAAGAGACACCGGCTCTCGGAGAGCACACCATTGTACTACAGTGGATGAAGACCTGGGGACAAATTAAGCAAATTAAAGCCTGTGCCTTTGCCATTTTTACAAATACAAGTCAGTTAAGGTTACCTTCTCTTTCAGTGGTGCCATGGAAGCATGATCAACAAATGTGAACATCTTGAGGACAAAGCGCTTGTAATGGCTAGGATATGAAAGGCCAGATGACCCATCAACTGGAACCAGAGTGGTCAGGTAGCGGTCATCCTTGTATGGGCACCTTTGGAGAAAAGCAAGTCAGCACTAGCCTGTACCGAAGCACTGAACCATGCTAGGTAGACATGCAGCCAGCTTACCCATTCACCAGAAGGTCCCACTGAGGTGCACTGAAAGGATCAGTTGTTGAGGTTGCCCAGCAGTGTCCCAAGACCAGGACAATATCGGGATCGGTCCTCTCCAATATGCGCACCTCAACGTAGACCGGCTCCCTCAGGACCTTGGTCACAGGGTAGTCGGCCGCAGTGTAGTAGGAAGTATAGGCTACATTTTCTGTAGAAGACCAGGGCAATGAGTTACAGAAGCAGGAACAAAGTCAAGATCACACCAAGCTCAATACAGAAGTAGCTCACCTTCCACACAGCCCTTTGTGACACACTGACCATTGCCTATTCTTAGCTCAACCCTGAGGGGACCAGAAGCCACCACTGGTAGAGGAGCGTCACCAGAAGACAGGTCAACAGTCAGGGATGCCAAGCTTTTAGATGAATATCTACACTGGAAGTAAAGCCTAGCAACAGAATCAAGAGGTCAGTAGAGACCCCACACCTCCTAAATGAACATCTGCCATGAGATGCTACAACCAACTCACTCAAAGTGGCTGTCTCTGGTGATGGCACCAAGGGGTCCCACTCCAACTTCATATGAGGAGAACATTTTGTTCTCATACACCACGTGGTCATCAAGTGCCTGGTTGGAGAACAAGCACAATGCATTAAAGCAACCCATACATAAACAAGCCCCCACAGCTGAAGACAAACCTGCCACCAACCATTGCTCTTGTGCCGCAGGCAGTTACAGGAAACTGGTAGATAGCAAAGTTGGTATCGTAGTCAACAACACCACAGGGCCCATCGCTTCCTCCCAACAGGCTGATTGATCCCAGGTCAATTCTGGGTAGTGTTGCATCCCGAGCCACCACCAATACAAACTGGCCATCTATTGTGCACTGCACAGTCACTAGAAACACAGTAAAAGGAGTATTATAGATTGCAGGGACATCATTTCTGCAGCAACAGAACTATCATTTACCTGTTCTCCCATAGTAGCACATCTGTCCATCAAAACAGCAGTTTATTGCACCACAGTGAGAAGCATCTAGGCCTGGTTCTCCACAAGGTATTTTGTCTGAATCACCAAGTCTGCATTTATCAGCCTCAGCCACCTTTGACCAAGAAGAATCCTTTGGAGGCATAAATGTTTCAGGAGACTGTGGAGCAAGTGGAATGGAAAGCTGAGCAGGCAGAGGGATGGAAGGCTGAGGAGGAAGCGAAATGGAAGGGTGAGCAGGAAGGGGTACAGAAGGCTGAGGAGCAAGCAGAATGGAAGGATGAGCAGGAAGTGGGATGGAGGGCAGTACAGGAAGCGGGCCAGAGGACTGCGGCACAAGCGGGATGGAAGGCAGTGCAGGAAGAGGCCCAGAAGACTGCGGCACAAGCGGGATGGAAGGCAGTGCAGGAAGAGGACCAGAAGACTGCGGCACAAGCGGGATGGAAGGCAGTGCAGGAAGAGGACCAGAAGACTGCGGCACAAGCGGGATGGAAGGCAGTGCAGGAAGAGGACCAGAAGACTGCGGCACAAGCGGGATGGAAGGCAGTGCAGGAAGAGGACCAGAAGACTGCGGCACAAGCGGGATGGAAGGCAGTGCAGGAAGAGGACCAGAAGACTGCGGCACAAGCGGGATGGAAGGCAGTGCAGGAAGAGGACCAGAAGACTGCGGCACAAGCGGGATGGAAGGCAGTGCAGGAAGAGGACCAGAAGACTGCGGCACAAGCGGGATGGAAGGCAGTGCAGGTAGAGGGCCTGAAGACTGAGACACAATCTTGATGGAAGGCTGAGCAGGAAGTGGCCCAAAGAGCTTAGAAAGCTGAGGGTTTTGGGGTTGCTTCTCTGCTTGTGAATCCCATAAAATTGCTGCATGAGCTGTATCACTCACAGCATTTAGGAAAAGAACCAGAACCACAACAGCACCCCACATTTTCCCCAATGGATCCAGCTCTCTCAGGCCACCAAGTCCCTTTCTGATCTAAGTTTGAGCTTTTTATTGCATCTTGCCTGCACGTTCCAGAGATCCCCTCCTCCACCCCATTTACACCCTAATGATGTTCCAGCCCTGTGCAATCAGCAACTCATTTGAAATGGTCATTTTAACAAGATGAAACCCTGTTTATCTTGTTTATTTTCTTTAGTTTGGAAAGCTCAAGGATTAAGCTTTTAATGTTAATCTTCAGTCATTTATTGCTTTAAACCCTGCTCTTTACTCCATGCAACAATAGTGCAATAGTGTCCACTTATTGGAATGTAGGGGTCACTAACCCTGCTCCTTTAGATTTAACACACCCCATTCAGTCAATCAAGAACTTCTGAAGGCCATACTTAGCTGGATCTGTGAATTAGGGTTGAAATTAAAGCCTGCGGGAAGGTAGCTCTCCAGGAACAGGGTTGGTGACCTCTGATCTACACCAAGCACTGGTGGAGCTGTCTAAATGTAAACATTCCAAAAGACAATAATTTCACAAACACACACCCCTACCCAAACAATTCATGTACTGCTTATCTCTACCCCCTCCATGACAATCTAATATATTTAGCAAATCTTTAAAACACACACACACACACACACACACACACACACACACACACACACACACACATATATATATATATATATATACAGTATATATATATACCCAGCCATGCATTTGTGTTTTATGCCCGTTTCTAAGATAAGGTGTCTGGATGATCCATATATGTCTTTCTGTCACCAGTTAAGCTTCACCCAATAAACACATCATCTCTTTTTACAAACACAAACTGGTCTATAAACGTTGATTTGATTTGATTTGATCACAGTACTGAAGATGGGACATTCTACTGTAGGCCAAAACCTGTACTTCTGGCACCCTCTGCTAGGCCTGTTGTACTTTTTAAGGGTCATTGTGTACTTTTTCTGTTTTCACTCTGCCTTTGTAATGAGCGGTCCAATCACAGACCTCATCTAATGCGCAAGCATTCCTTGGACCATTTATGGGTTCAGCGAGGTTTATTACTTCACGGTGTGTAAAGATTATGTTCTGGAGCCCTTCACGAAGGTTCAGTCAGACAGTATTGCTCAGAACATCATAATGTCTAATCTGCACGATCCAGAACCATATTCTGTATATTTAAGTGGCCTCATAGTTCTATCAATCTTTTATGTCATCAACAACTGAATGTCCAATCAAAGTACAGTATATTCCAACTATATTTGTAGTTTTTCCACACTGGAGTGGAGCAGTTATGAATAACTGTTTTCTCATTTGAAATAAAATGTTAAAAATAAACCAGAAGAACGAGCTTAATAACTCATCTCCTAGTGGAGCTCCACGTTACTCCTTTAACAAACATCACATCTCGGCAGAAGAATAAACATAAAACAATAAAATCTTTCCTCTTTTTAGGGTCAACATGTGAATTAACTGTGTGTGTGTGTGTGTGTGTGTGTGTGTGTGTGTGTGTGTGTGTGTGTGTGTGTGTGTGTGTGTGTCTCAACTATGAAAGTAAGAAATCAGACATCTGTGATCAGTTCTTTGTTTCTGTCAATAGCTCTACCTATCCTGGGATCATGGGACCCCCCTGAATGTATCTCTGACTGTGAGTAAGAACTGGAGCCAGGAGTCCAGCAGGGGGCAGGCCTGTGTGTACATTTCACCAGGACAGGTACAGTAAAGCCTTTTCTTCTTGGTATGTATAGCATTGGTTACACATATATATATATGTATATATATATATATATATATATATATATATATATATATATATATATATATATATATATATATATATATACATACATACACACACACAGTACTGTACTGTATACTGTAATGAGCTCTATTCTGATTGGCTGCCCTATAAGGTTCTGACAAGCATATTATTAACTGTGCATCAACAAAGGTACATTATACACATGCAAGTAGTTGTTAACTTGATCATTTTAAACTTTGCGGCATTTTGAGTGCCTGCACTGCCCCCTAGAATGTTTGAGTGTACTGCACTTTGTGTACGTGTCACACCTACATTAATCATACTTTCTGCAAAATGAGCCCTTTGAAAGCTCAATAATACACTATTTCTATTCCTTTGTACCATGTTTTCTACAATGATATTTCACCAGCATCTTGGTAACTGGACACTGGTTCATTGTAGCATTATTGTGCACCTCCAGCTCTACACATCTACCTAGAAGCTTCTACCATTTCATCATTTTGCAGCTTCAAACCAACCATTTGAAATAAGGGAAACAAGGGGGCAACATTATCCAGCATTACTCACCTTCTGAATGTTTGTGTATCTTATTAGATATTAGTTCCACTCTTCCATAGTGAGTAGACGTTGTCCCTCTGGATTACAGATGCAGTCGGTGCTCCCTTTAGTGGATGCTCAAGCCTGTCTCTTAGTGGCACAAGAAGGGAAATCTTTCTATTCACAAAATGCTGAGCTCAAGTGGAGCGACAAGAAGATCACACAGAGCTTGAAATACCAGGTAATATACAGTAGTGCTCTGGGACTGGTACAGTGTTGATGGATTTGGAAATTTCTCGAAATACTTACGTTTACCATTGCTGTCATGCAAATGCCTTTTATCTTTGCGTTTTGTTGGAGAAGGGATCCTTTTCTTCATTTTTGTTCTTCGACTGCACACAGGGGCATTTGTCCCCCGCATTTAACCCATCCACACACTGAGATACACGCACATACACACTAGTCAATTCACACACTATTGGGTAGTGATCACGTGCCCGGAACGGTGGGTAGTCCTATCTACGGTGCCCAGGGAGCAGCTGGGGAGTTAAGTGCCTTGCTCAAGGACTCAAGTCATTTCTATTGATTAATAACTCATGAAATGTACATTCTATCAAAAAGTAAATATATAAAATATATCTATTAGCAAAGCAATTTACTTCATTGCCTAATTTCTTAACGAACTGCTTCATTTTCATACACCTGCCTGCCTCTCCATGTAAGCGCTACCTGTTTTGAACAGAGAGGAACCAGAGGGATGCACAATGTCCAGGTGGAGGCCAGGGTCCAGAACATCTCTCCCAGTCGTTGCCCCTCCCACTCCCTGCTGGCTCAGATGCACACAAACCTCAGAGACTTCTTAGAGCACCATGTCCTCCTGGGCCTGTGTCCTCAACAAATAGTGAGTAGACACAGTCCTCTGGATTAAGGCTGGGTGTTGCACTACACAACTGAGAATCAGGGCCCAACCAATATATGGTTCAGATTTCAGTCTTTTGTTAGAATAAATGTCAAAGAGTGTCTGACAGTCTATGTTGAAGTCCACCTTAAAAGATGTAACTGGAACACTGTTAAAGGTGTAATGGAAAATATTAATAAAAGGCAAAAGAAAAATGTGGGCAAGCTGTGAGGGCTTTCGCTGTGGACTACCTGTCAATCAATCAATGGATCGATCAATCAATCAATCAATCATTAAATAATGTAATTTTATATACTTTTTAATATTATTATGGAGCCGATTTTAAATTGTTTAGGTATTATCATTGATAACACTAGAAAACAAATGGCAATTGTAGTATTTAATAGGTTTTTAGTATAACTTATAATAATGCTGGATTAATTTATATACATTTTTGTGAAACTGAGTTGAGTTATACAGTATTTCTTAAATTCAAATCATCTTTATTTAATATAATTGAATATTGTCCCGTTTAACTAGCTTCTTATATTCTATTTCTCTACGTAACTTGTTATAATAAATTGATATTAATGTTATTTGTCATACCTTACATCGAGTTTCCCATTGGTGCAGCCATCTTTCACTGTGTATTAAAACCTAGAGATCCATGCCAATCCACAATTACAATTTTTTGTTACGTGTCCCTTTAGGCTTTGAAAGTAATCATGGTGTTTCCCACAGGGTCTGTCTTGGTCTGGTTCTCACCGTGTGAACTCAGGAAAGGACATGCTATACAGTCGGACTGGTCTGTCATTGTCTGGACAGGCCGTGCAGCACAGCACCTTCATCGTGGCGCTTAGGAATGCCAGTAGCAGCCAACGCACCAACTACTCCCTGCTCACTGAGGTCAGTGCAATCATGGTCAAGAATGCTTTCAGGAAAGATAAGATAAGATGCATTCAGGAAACCCAGCTCAGGTAGCTTGGGTTGAGATATAGGCTGGGTTTCAAAATTCAGTACTTGTAATGATACTAAATTACTTTAGTACTACAGAGTAATCTCCATGCCATTTAAAACTGAAATGCAAATCTAGGCTGGTCATTGGCTGGATAAACTATTCCATGCAGAGGCACACGGGTGTGGGCACCCCTGGCCAAAATGTCTACTATTGTAATTTGCATAATGTTAAAGGTGGAACATTTATTTAATATTAAGTTCAATTACATTTAAATTCAATTACATTTTTATTTAAATTTTACACAATATATACATCCTATTTTCATTTTCAAATTTCACAGATGGTGTGATGTTTGCTTCTAGAATCTGCTGCTGTTTAACTGACTCTGTTCTACCCTCTACCAGTGAAATTCCTCCATGTGCAACTGGCTGCAACACAAGGCCATGCCTAATAGTTGGAGATTTCTTCTTTTCATGAAATTCTTTTTCCAAAGTATGCAACCATACCTTTGCTCATTGTGGTCAAAGTTTGTTTTATCATCTATAGGACCTGGATCCTTTGAAAACTGAATTTGTAAGGACACAAGGAAAGGTTTTCCCTCTGAAGATTTGTTCCAAGAAGCTTCCATGAAGGTGTCACTGAAGAGTAGAATTTTGCTTTGTTGGTGTGTTGCAGTGGAAGTTGGGAAACTGGAGCATTGAGCTGGGGGGCAGTGGACATTCATCAGGCAGGAGCACCGGCCTGCAGGTTCAGGCAAAACTGGACCGCACTGAGCTCTTCTGGCTGCAGACAGCACTGGGGAAACGCTGCCTACAGGCTGCTGTTGGATACAGTGGTGGTCAGTTTCCGTGTAGATTCTCACTGTCTGTATATTTATATACGGTGTCAGTCAAACATTTCTGGAAACCTGTTTTTCATCATCTTAAAGATGAAAGGATACCTACCCATTTGTCTTTAAAGGCAAATCTAAAGTGGTATTCCTTCCCACATGACTTTATTAAAAAAAAAAAGATATATTACAAAATAAGCTTTAAATATGTTTTTGTTGTATTTCATGGATATCATTTTGAATCTGTACTTCTTCCTCAATATTACAGTCCCACCAGACTACCGAACCCATTAAATAGCCTTTCATTTCATTTCATCATGACCCAGACTCATCTGACGACATCCGAACGACACTCTGCGTGGATGGACGCCACTGGCTGACCATCAAGGCGCAAAAGGAAGGAAGTGGCATTGAGAATGAGACTCTTGCACTCATCTCCATGGGGACAGCCAATCAGACCCTTATCTTTCAGGCAAGGGGGTGTGAAGAGTGCTTACAGGGAGCAGAGGTGAGGTGGAGAAGAAAATAGAGACCTTTGACTTTTGTAATGTATTTAAACATATGGATATTTGATATTCATTTGAACTATATTGAGATACCACATAAGACTGAAGAACTGTCTTTTGAAGATCTTCAGCAAAATGTGATGAATTGAAATGCAATTTTATTGTGAAGAAAACATTAGGACATCCAATGCCATATTTCCTCCTTTGGCTGAAAGGATGTCAGTTCTGAATTCTTGGCTGAATTAATGTTACCTACAACCATCTGTCAGTGTCTTACACTGCCTGGAAGAAAGATGTTCCCCCTCCTCAATGCAGAATTTACAACGTTCTTACATTTTCCTCAAGCCCCCTCTGATACAATAAAGATTTCATAGAGGTTTCTATAATGAATAGATCTCCAGGCACCCATGACACCTCCACCCCCATGCTTCACAGTGCTCAAATGCTGTGTTTGGTTTGTGCCAATCATGCTCAATATTGGGCACATAGTTCCAGAAGTCCTGGTCTTTGTTTAGGTGTTTTGGCAGTAAGGATTTCCTCCTTTAACACCTTCCATGAAAATCAAACTTGTTTGGTCTGTTTCTGATGGTAGATGCTGCACTGATTGTTGGAGGCTTCTTTACGCATCATGTGGTCTGCTCTGGGGCTGAACTTGCCATGTTTGGATTTGTTTAAAATGTTTCTCTACTTCGTTTTGGCTGATTTCTAACCGCTTTGAGACCTTTCTGAATCCCATCCCAGATTCATCTGCATCTACAACTTTCTTTCTGAAGGCCTCAGAGAGCTCTTTGAATCTGATGATGGTGATCCCACTCACATCCCAGCTGCAGCTGATTTGCTCTCATTATAATTTTAGGCATCTTAAGTTGTAATAAGAAAATTGCATTTTTATTATTTAACTTTTCCAAAATTGTGTTTAAAAGACATTTCTAATGTCATTCATAATGTGTTTAGTTATATAATCTCAGCTCACAGTATAGATCAAATGTCCATATGTTTAAATATGTAAATATGTATGTATGAAGTAAATATGTTAGTGTGTGTGTGTGTGTGTGTGTGTGTGTGTGTGTGTGTGTGTGTGTGTGTGTGTGTGTGTGTCTTTGCAAGCTGCCAACGAATTCCTCTTATTTCTTCATAATTCAGTGTTTAAGGATAATGCAGAGTGAATATTTCAATGATTCATTATATAGAACCTTGCCAGGGGTTACCATGACTACATCACAAGCAAAGCCTTCATATTCACATTTCACAAGAGGTTCTTCAGTAATTCTATACAGAACCAAGACAACTCAAAGAACAAATTGCATTAATGTGTTACTTGTAAATAAGGTTTTTTAAAGCATTTTTCTAGTAATAATTAGGTTTTTTTTTATCTAAACATAGTCAAATTCATACAAATATTAAATTATCTATTTTTACGTCTCAAGTGAAGACAAACATTAGTAGCCTAGGATCTCCTGAATATAACAATATCCTTGGTCTAGTGTTCTAAAAGTTCTGAAGTAATCAAAAGGTTCTTTAAGATGCCATAGTTTTACTGGGGAACCCTTGAAGAGCCTGTTTAAAGAGTGTAATGAAGTAATATAAGTACCAGAATAAAGCACACATTCAACAGTGCTCATGAACATGACTGGTATAACCATGAAGATCAGGTAAGATGTTCCCAAATGTTTGATGAGAAGTGAACATGTGCCACTCATAAATCTGCAACACAGATCCACAAATGTTACATTTTCTCATATCTTTGCAGGCGCGGCTGCAGCAGCTGGGTTCACATGTAAAAAGGAAACTGCTGGACAGAGTTCAGAGACTACATCATCTTCTGCTGGAGTTCAGGAGACAGGTTAGAAGGAGGCTTTCACGGGAAGCATGAGAACTATGTTAAGAGCTCTTCAAGATTTAGAGTCTATTTGGAAATATTTAAATCAGTTATGTAAACCACACTTTAATCTAAGAATCCATAAATAAATGTGATAGGAGGAGGAAGGCTGCATTAGAAAATAGGAATGTGCCATCTACGTTCTTAGGAAACCTTGCACTGATACAGTGGTGCAAGTCCTAAGTCCTAAAAGTAGGCAAGAAGAACCAAATCAAACATATGAGACCAAAATATTAAACTTGCTCAATTATTTGTTGGAGAAAATGATCCAATATTACATATATGTGAGGACAAAAGTATGTGAACCTTTGCTTCCTGTATCTGGTGTGAAATAACTATAGACTGGGCAGAAATAACTATAGACTAAATGTTTCCAGGAGCTGTTGATTAGTCCTACACATTGGCTTGGATGAATTTTAGCCCAGTCCTCCATAAAAAATGGCTTCAACTCTGTTATGTTGGCTTGTTTCCTCCCATTGTTTGCTTCTGGTCCTTCCATGACATTTCTATTGGATTAAGGTCGGGACAAAGACTTGACCATTCCAAAACATTACCTTAGTTCTTTTGCAACCATTCTTTGGAAAAATGACTCGTGAGCTTAGGGTCATTGTCTTGCTGCATGACCCACATTCTCTTGAGATTCAGCTCAAGGACAGATGTCCTGACCCTTTCCTTTAGCATTTATGGATATAATTCGGAATTCATTGTTCCATCGATGATGGCAGGATCCAATTATGGCTTTCCGGACCATACTACCAACACCATGTTTCACAGATGGGAGAAGGTCCTTTTATGCTTTCTCTGAACATAACATTCCTCAATAAACCCAAAAAGTATCTGTAATGGTTTCACCCATCCACAAAACATTGTTCCAGTAGCGTTCTAGCTTGTCCATACAAGCTTCAGCTAACTTCAGATGGGCATCAGTGTTCTTTTTGAAGAGCTGCAGCTTTCTCTTTGCAGCCCTGCCATGCACACCATTGTTGTTTGCTGTCCTCCTGATGGTGGACCCGTGAACATTAACATTAGCCAAGGTGAGAAAGGCCTTTAGTTTATAGGTGGGACGTCCATGGATCGCATCAGGGATCAAACACTAATTGTCCTTTCACCTGTCTCCCGGAAGTCTTTCCTTTGAGCACTTCTGTTTGGTACCGAGCACTGAGTACCCAGAACATCCCTCAAGACCTGCCTAATGTTTTCGAGAAGTTCCGCAACATTGAAACCACCCTGTCTGTGTTCTTCACTTCACTTGTTTGTTTCTTTTTCCCTTAAATGTCTTGAATGATTGGCCAGATCCAAGGTGTCACTGAACAGGTTAAATCCCATGTCTGATATCTATGCAGGCTGGAGGCAATGCGGCCATGCAGGAGTTGAGTGACTGGCCACTGCGACTGACCCAGAGAGTGGAGAAACTGCTGTTGCAGAGGGTGGCCATCCCATGGACCATGTGGACCAGTGGACCGCTCCGTCATGCTCTGACACATAGCCTACCGCACACACTCCACTTCTTACACCACACCTTAGAGCTTGTCCAGCAGGAGCTCAGAAGTGAGTTCTTTTAAAGAAATGGTTTCTTAAATAAATCTGATGAAAATGATTCATTACTGACCCCAGTGGAAGTTGGTCATCCAAGACATGTTTAATATCTAACATGCTTATTTTGGTTTGGTCAATTTATGCCCGAAATCTTGATTTAATGGCTTTAAATTCTCTCAGCGATCTATTTAATCAACATGAAGGGACATTTAGACGCCGCAGGACATACCTGTACAGTGTAACTGTAACTGTGCTGGAATGAGAAGCTCTCCAGAACCAGAACTGAACACTCCTGCTTAAATTCAAGTTGGGCAGATGATGCACATGGAGACTCTCAAACTGCAAGACTAAAAGGCCATAGATATTTTTTTTTTCCTTTCCTGCATTTAATACAATTGACTGAAGATAAATTGTTGAATCTGGGGAGCTGGAGCAGGAAAGCAAACAGCCATAGCTGCAGTCCTGAGGGACATTGACCCACCTGCTCTAGATTTTCCACATTAGACCTGCCGGCTACACGCAGATTTATCTAATAAATCTGGAGTCTTTTCACTTGCACGAATAATTTCATTGGATATGAACGAGTGGTTGTATATGAGGCCCATCACTGGGTCCTTTTTCATTAGTTTATATCATTTGCCATCCGCTGTTAAAGCACAACACAAGCTGTTCGTCGACGTCCAGTTTGAAGGGTGAGTCAGTCAGTAACTCAGTCCGTTTGCCAATAAATGGACAGTTTTTAATGGGCAGAGTGTCAATCTTGTCACAGGCCTGTGAGGTTCTTCACATCTAAAACTAGCCAGATGATAGTGAGTCCATGCCTGTGTTCTCATTTTATCCCCAGAGCCTCTGACCACACTGGCAGAAGCCTACTACGACGTGACAGGAGAGCGTGTGGACGTGACGTGGCAGCATGGACTAGAGCTGTGGCGTAGAGAGTTGGAGGACCTGCTGCCTGCTGTCCTGCACAATCACCAACTAAGGACTCCATCTCTGACCGCTCTCCGCACCATGCTGGCCACACTGGACCTGGTGAGATAGAGGCAATTCGTGAGCTGTCAGTGTAAATCACAAATCATTTTTTTAATCCCAGAGGGAAATGATCAAATTACGTAAAATTATAAGTAAAATTAATATGTTAAATGTGTGAAAGAGCTGTGTGATGCCCTGTTTTTCAGGTCAGCCAGCAGACAGTCCACTGGGCCGAGGCCAGGTTGGCTGCAGGGTTGGTAGGAGTTAGGAGGCAGCTGGCCTACATGTACAAATTCTCCGAAAGGTGGGTTGCAGATCTGAATCTGAAATAGCTTTGTGTCAGTTGTGTAACAGCCTGGATGAAGACTGTGTTAATGGAATAGTTTCCTTATTACCGCATGTGTATTCCATCAGCCAGGATTAGATATTCTATCAGGCACTCTGGCAGGCAGACTTCTAGCCTTGTCTACTAGCTAAGGATATTCCGAGTGAACAGCAAAGCACTTTTGTAAGTCGCTCTGGAGAAGAGCGGCTGCTAAATGCCATAAATGTAAATGTAAATATTCCACTACAGTATGAAACATCTCTATAAATTAAAACATAAACTTTATTTCCAGCTCATACCATTTACACTATGTGGACAAAAGTATTGGGACACCTGCTCATACACTGAACTGTTTGAAATCAAGGGTATTTAAAAGTGTCTATCGTGCTTTTGTGGGAGTAACTCTCTGTACTGTCCAGGGAAGACTTTCTACTAGCTGCATACATTCATTAGAATGGGGTGTCCCCAAACATTTGGACATATAATGTATATAAGTATAAAATCTAATTCGTATTCAAAATATATTTCAGACTGTAGTTCATCTGTTTCTCTGCAGACTTTATTCTCCTCCTTTCACCCTGATCTTCAATGATCAGGACCCCTCAGGACCCCTCAGGACCCCTCAGCTATTATGTGGATCGTGGGTCAACATTTTAGTGATATGGTGGTGGTGTGTTAGTGTGTGTTGCACTGGTGGACTGTTTAAACCCCTCAGTGTCACTGCTGGACCGAGAACAGTCCACCAACCAGAAATCTCCAGCCGACAGCGTCCTGTGGGCAGCGTCCTGTGAGCACTGATGAAGGACTAGAGAATGACCAACACAAACTGTGCAGAACCAGATGATCTTCTGTCTCTGACTTTACATCTACAAGTTGGAGACACTCGGGAGGAGTGTCTAATAATTGAAACACTCCAACAGCACTGCTGTGTCTGTATCTGATCTGATTGTACCAGCACAACACACACTAACACACCACCACCATGTCAGTGTGCCTGCAGTGCTGAGAACGACCCACCACCCACATAATAGCTGCTCTGTGGTGGTCCTGTGGGGTCCCGATCATTGAAGATCAGGGTGAAAGGAGGAGAATAAAGTCTGCAGAGAAACAGATGAACTACAGTCTGTGATTATAGAACTACAAAGAGCTTTTAAATGGTGAGTGGAGCTGATAAAATGTATTAGTGTAGTGGTTTTAATGTTATGGCTGATCAATGTATGCCCTGTGTTGCAATGAATGGTTGACTTTGTGTCTCCACCTGCAGCAGGGAAATGAAGGAAGTGACATTGAGACTTCGCCTGCCTCAGACGTCCAGGCCAAAGGGCTCACCGTCCGGCCTGGTTGAGGTTCTGCTGGACGAGTACTTGCTGAAGCCCCTCCTTGCTCTCAACTCAGCCAGCCTCACAGCTGAGCTCTACAGGCTCAAGAGGAGATTGATGGACAGTCCATTTAACCGTGAGTCTAGACGTTTGTGTGACCACTTGGCTGTGCCGTTCTCCCCCTTGCTGCCTTGGAAAAGCCTCACCTGGAAGCCCCTGAAGATTATAAATACCAGACTTGTTGTGAAGCCATTGTAGCCCATAGCTTGCTCATTAGTGGGTTGGACGTGTTCCTGAAAAGCTGTTCTGTTGTTTTAAAGCTGATGCATAAAGAACTTTTAGAAATAAAATGAATTTGAAAATGAACTAAAATCGAACCAATCAAAGTTGAACCTTTCCAAAGTCACCCAGTGTTTTAAGACACTTGATTGCATTTATACATCTACTGCACAGCCTTCAGGAAACACAAAGTTCTCTTAAGTCCCTCGTCCATTCTATTTTTCAATGGACCAAGAAATGATGTGAAATAATTTATGAAGCTCCATCAAAATGTGCAGTAGAGGGTTCAATTATATGACTGTTTTGGAACTATTTGCTTTAGATCACTTTCAGATTTTTTTTTGAATCTCTTCCTTCCATGCAGATCAAGCTTTCCTGGTAGCAGATGAATTTGTGGTATCGTTTGATGGACAGCTGTTGAAACTCCCAGCTTCCTGCGATCTTCTCTTGGCAGCTGATGTCAGCAGAAACACCTTCGCCATCACTCTGAGGTCTAGCAGGCCAAAAGAGCACTCTCTCGTTGTGCAGCTGAACAACACTACCATTACCATCCATCCCCATGCACAAGTATGTCAGCACAGTGTGTATGTCATCCACGTTGTTCTATATAAAGTACACACACTCGTTGGTCCCTCCTCTTTGCTGGTGTACAGCTAGAGCAGGGGTCACCAACCCTGCTCCTGAGGAGCTACATTCCCACACATTTAGACTGCAGATGTAATCTTCAGAGCTCGTTGATTAGCTGAATGGGTGTTCTGAAGTAACTGATGAGTATGTTCCCCTGTAATTTCCTTTTGTCAGGTGGAGGTCGACTGCCGTACCGTTCACACCCCCTTTAGTAACCCTGATGTGACCATAATTAGGGAGCTGAACCTACTTACAGTGTCCAATAGAAGAGGACTGTTGGTGTCATGCGAACCCCATCTGAGCACGTGCAGCGTAACTCTGGACGGCTGGCTACATGGTAAGAAACGTCACCATTGTTGTGTCTAATTAGATGTTTAGCTGATTACATATGTGGTCTGATCATGATCTAATTCACAATGACATATAAGTTTACATACCCGCAGTGCAGGCTAGAAAAAGTAAGTGAACCCTTTCAAACTACCAAAAGATTTCTGCATTGATTACTAAGAAGTGTGGTCACGGTTATAGACAAGCACCATCTGACTGTACTAATAACATAAAGTTGTGATGTCCATTGATTGACTGATTACTTTGAGTAAATATCCAGAGTGCAGTTTCTAATTTACCTGAATCCTGAGTGCTAAAAAAAAAAAAAATCTGGTCTGAATATTGTCACAGGTAAAGACAAACACAGCTAAACTAAAAGCAAACAAACTGTTTGGTTGCTTTGATGTTTTTTTACTAAGCACATTAATGAGCACAGTGCAGACAATTAGCTGGATAAAAAAAAATCAGTATATTCTCCATTTAGCAGCAAAAAATCTCCTTTTGCTATATTGAGGAGGAATTTTGGACCATTCCTCCTTGAAAATGTGTTTCCGTTCATCAATATTAATGGGATGCCATACGTGCACAGCTGCCTTCAGGTCATGCCACAGCCAAGAGTCAAATCTTGTTCTTTTTTCAACCACAATGCAGACAAGAAAAAGTGAGTGGGTTTAAAAACAGTATCATCTCCTTTCGGCAGTAAAACCCTCACAAAAAAATAAAATTTTACTATGTTGAGGAAGAATTTTGGACCCTTCCTCCCAGAAAATGTGTTTCTGTTCATCAAAATTAATGGGATGCCACGTTAATCAAGTCATGCCACAGCAAAGAGTCTGACTTGAACACAAACCGTTTTTTACTTGATTTACTCGATTGCTTTCGGAAGCTGTCTTTTTACAATGATCAATGACTGCAAAGTGTCCAGGCTCTAAGGCAGCGAAGCATCTCCAAACATAATGCTTCACAGTTGGACAAGCAGTATTTTATCCAGACTCATGCTACCTAGACCTGGGAGGGAAGGAACCCCCGACATAACCCTAAAGATGCACCCAGTGCTGATATTTAGGGTTTGTGAGCACATTTTTATGGTCATATCAAATGTTTTCCTGTAAAATGTTTTCATGCACCTTTGAAGTCATTGTTCCATCAATGAAAACAGTGAGTAAGGCCCTGGGTCAGCAAAGCGAGCATGATACTTCCATGATACGTCCTCCACCATGCTTCACAGTTAGGTGTTGGTACGCAGTGTTTATGTGTAGTGCCAGAACAAGCCCCAGCTGGGCCAATTTTGGGCCAAAATGGAAATGGTGTCCTAATAGAATGTGGCCCAAAGTTCCCTTGGCATTGACCTAGTTGACCTGTAAAAACCTTAACTGGTCTTTATTAGATCCAGAATGTCTGCTGTATGAACGTATGAAAGGGGGCACCTCAGAACTGCATGAACATACCCTTTGTTTTGAAATTTACAGTTTGTGGGAGTATTTTTATGTTTGTATGTGCAGAGGGGTTGGAAGCAAGTCTTTTAGAACTGCTGTGCTTTTAGCCCATAGTAACTGGCCACCAGTAAAGTGACCCACCAGTAATTCCCCTAATTACCCATTCCAGACTTGACTACTGTTGCAGCCTATTTGTGGTGCAGTGTTTGGCTGCTGCCCTCTAACTCATTCATAATTGGTCAGTGTTCCAACACATGGTTCGCTGTACATTAGAAATGCTTGACAAAGTTAGTAATTATGTCACATTTTGTATCTAACTTATTCTGTTGTCTTGATACCAATAGGGATGGCCAGTGGACTACTTGGCACCAATGACAACGAAGCAGGAAATGAGCATCCTTTGTCAGATGGCTCCCAGACCCAGAGCTTGGCAGAATTAACGCTCGACTGGCAGGTAAGAGCCCCTTCAGAGATCAGCACACAGCTGTGCAGCACATGAGACTGAAGGGCAGCCAGAACCTGTGGCCATATGGCATTCCAGTTCCACATTTGTTGTTTACAAGAGGTGATTACAAGCCATGAGTCATTTAACTATTACAAAAGTGGTTGTTTTCTGGTGTTCCATTGTTGCATTGTTCTGTAGAATTTTAAACCCTGTTTATTCTAATGCAGCTGATTTAAAATGATCACATTTTCATGTCATTTCATTGTTTATTTTTGAGTTAGGATGGCACAAAGCAGAACTTCCCTAGTCCCTTCCCTAGTTTTTGTATATTCTAACGTAAAGTCTACATTGTGGTCTTTTATAAAAATCTGTGTTGTTTTGTACAGTATATGGTGTTTTGTAAAGTGTATGTTGTTTTGTAAAGTGTATGTTGTAGTGTTTGTAAAGTCTATGGCGTGGTGTTTTGTAAAGTCTATGGTGTTTTGTAAAGTATATATTGTAGTGTTTTGTAAAGTCTATGGTGTGGAGTTTTGTAAAGTCTATGGTGTGGAGTTTTGTAAAGTCTATGGTGTTTCGTAAAGTATATATTGTAGTGTTTTGTAAAGCCTATGGTGTGGAGTTTTGTAAAGTCTATGGTGTTTGTAAAGTATACGTTGTAGTGTTTTGTAAAGTCTATGGTGTTTTGTAAAGTATATATTGTAGTGTTTTGTAAAGTCTATGGTGTGGTGTTTTGTAAAGTCTATAGTGTTTTGTAAAGTATATATTGTAGTGTTTTGTAAAGTCTATGGTGTGGTGTTTTGTAAAGTCTATGGTGTTTTGTAAAGTGTACGTTGTAGTGTTTTGTAAAGCCACTGTTTGCTTATGGCGTAGTGTTTTGTACACTGTAGTATTCTGTATGTCTGTATATCTCCATGGTATAGAGTTTTGTAAAGTTTTATAAAGTCTATGATGTCTATAGTGATGCATCATGTCCTGAAGGAAGAATTTTGCTTTCTCAACACTTATGAAGTTGAAGTTGATTTGATTTTGGCATCAGTTAAGCCACAAACAGGGATTGTCCAACAGACAAATAAGGAGAACCCAAGTTAAAGATTACTTTAAGTTAATCTGGCTGAAGTGATGAAGATCAGAATCAGGTTTTCTTTTTAGCCAAAAGGGTAATCCTTAACTTCACTCATATAGCTAATTTACAAAGAATAGCTCTGTATGGCACTTTAGAAAGTAATGGAAAAATGGAAAATGTAGTCGTTAACCATAAGTCAGGTTGAGCCTCTATGATGGCTTAATGAAAGGTATTCCTTTAGGGCCAGATTTGAACATTCGAACACAACTTGATGGACAAGAGAAAGTGAGCAGAGTCGAGTCTGGTGAGCACAACACAAGCGAAGTAGGTCAGACAGACAATGTCGGCACGTTTACAGACTTGTAAATAAAAAGAAGGGTTTTAAAAAGTAATGTGGCATTTAATTCGGAGCCCAGGGAGATTACAAAGGCTAGAAATGACATGGTCCCGTGCTTTACGAGTCTGGCTGTAGAAATCTGTCTGTAAAATTGTGTATGCGCTGCAGTGTGCCTAATAGTTTAGCTTTGAAAAGAAATAGGTCACCGTTGCAGTGGTGAAAAAACGCCAGCAATTTTCCTGTTCGTGTGTTAATTTGAAGGCAATTATGTGATGATAATTATCTGCGGTTCAAAACAAACAAAACCTTAGGTTTCTTGAGCATACTGACAGCATGTAGGGTGGACCTTCCTATGAGGGCAAACCCGAGCCCACATGAGGTGGTGGGTTCCATTGATTCTGAGTGGGTTTGTAAATGTCTTGTTACTGGTGGGCTTTCAAATAGGCCCCATCATTGCAGCCCACGTGCATTTCACAGTGGTGAAGCAACCCAGATGGAGCCCATGTTTATCAGACAATTAGGGACTGTGGAGGGTACTGCACTATGGAACTTTGGTGGTGCTGCATTAGAACCTTTCTCCAGAACTGCATAACCATATTCCATAGTCATATTAATGTGAAATCCTGTGATGTTACTCTACTGCCTCAGTCCACATGCTTCTTTCAATTCGGTCTGCATTGCCGCTTCTGTGTCTCAGGGTTGGCGATATATTGTGATATATTTTATCTGAATGTCGATTCACAATGTACAACACGATACAGTGTAACACCCTATGGAATCCTTTGTATTGTTCACTGTATTTAAACATCTGATATGAAGGCCAAGTCGCAGTTCATCGCTGATTGTGTGTAGTCCATAAAATCTCGTGTTTAAACTCTATCCATGTGTGTTGCTGTAGGCCAATTCCAGCTGCATCAGTACCAGATCAGAAACCTGCCACAAATGGACCACCATGGAATCCTGCATGCTGTTCTTCTCCTCCACCATATCCCCTCTCGGTTCCTGCTTCAGAGTGGTAACTGTCAGCCTCTGCTCTAGACTCTTCTGCAGTATATGATGTGTCCTGTGGTTCTGGGGAAAGTATGAACCAAAAACTCACCACCCTTTGTGTCATCCTCAGATAGACCCTGCGCAGTTCCTCGCAGAGTGTGAAAGGAGCCGGTGCGGAGCCACTGTTCACGTGTCCAGAAGCACTCTATGTAGGCTGGCTTCAGCATACATCCAGCTGTGCCATAGAAACTATGTTCCACTGGAGATGCCCTTACAGTGTGGTTAGTGATTTCCTTCTTATCCTTCACTCACTGGCCACTTTATTAGAAACACCCACCTTGTACTTCCATTTAGTGGCCACTTTATTAGAAACACCCACCTTGTAATTCCAATTACTGGCCACTTTATTAGAAACACCCACCTTCTGCTTCCACTTACTGGCCACTTTATTAGAAACACCCACCTTCTGCTTCCACTTACTGGCCACTTTATTAGAAACACCCACCTTCTGCTTCCACTTAGTGGTCACTTTATTAGAAACACCCACCTTCTGCTTTCACTTAGTGGTCACTTTTTTAGAAACACCCACCTAGTAATTCCATTTACTGGCCACTTTATTAGGAACACCTTGTACTTCCACTCACTGGCCACTTTATTAGAAACACCCAGCTTGTACATCCACTTTCTGGCCACTTTATTAGAAACACCCACCTTCTGCTTCCATTTACTGGCCACTTTATTAGGAACACCTTGAACTTCCACTCACTGGCCACTTTATTAGAAACCCCCACCTACCAGTCAATGCATTGTTGGCAGTTTGTACCAATTTGCTTTTGTCTTCTTTTATTTGCAGCATAATGGCGCTGAGAGACGCTTGACTTGGCCAACATAAGTTTAGCAAGTACCACATTTACATTATTGTTATGTTACAAATGTATACTTTTTAATGTATTTTTGTTTTTTCATTTCATGTTAAGCTTCTATTTGTCTGCAGTACAAACTCCTCCAGAGTGTTGCCTCCTAACCTTCTTAACGGACTGTTGTATGGTGACAAACGTCAGGAGCTAAAGTTATTTCAGAATTAATGGGGCTTAAGACGAGACAGCTTGAACCCGAGGGAGCCGCCCTACAGCCAAATAATTGTGGACAGTTTCTAACCTGGACTATAAACACCGTCAACTCATGTCCACAGTAAGAAAGCAGTGCAGATCATTTTCTTCTGTGTCTAAACAAACTAATGTTTTCCCCACTCTGTGATCTTGGCCTGAGGTTAGTTAAAAACCCAAGGGCAGAAAGAAATGAAATGTAGTGAACAAGACTTACGACTTGGATTGATGCCTCTGGTGGCCTGGAGTGTGGAAGAGAAGACATCCTGAACTCTACTTGTCGGATTTGGACTGTCAGGCTGTTTGGAAAGAGAAGTGTTTTTAGTGTTCTTATCAGCATCTGGCAGCGTCTCGCTGGTCGGTGAGGAAAACCGATCTCTTAGCAAGTGAAGATGTATTTTAGGCCATAAGCATGAAAGGAAATGTGAGACAAAATCAAAATGAACCACAAAGTTATATTTCTCTTTATCATCTCTTTATAACCGAACTTTATTTCTAACTCCTCCTCATCTAAGGACTCATTTCAAGACATCTGAAGGCAGTAGTACCACAGTTACACTCCTCCACTCCTCCAGTGGTCAACCACTCACTGGTTGAACAACTAATATCCAAGCTTGAACAGAATGGTGGACCAGAATGACCAGCTATACCAAACTGGCTGACCAGCATGTCAAACATGACCAAGCATGGCCATAGTCAAGGACTGGTAGCCATGTAATTTACCAGTATAGGGTATGTTTTTGCCTGGATGACCAGCTTTTTCAACCACCTTGACCGTCCAAACCCAGTGTAGACCATCTGAAACCTGCACATAGATATTAGGAGTACACAACCTGTGGTCAGCAAGGCCAAAATGTACATCATATTGTTGCCGGACTATTGTTGCAGCGCTGTTTCATAAAACACAATGAAAGAAATAGAAGCCGAGTGTCCTTCCAGCATGCCTCCGTCTTAGAGGACAAACAATCCCACCCTGTGGCCGAAAGTGTCACATTATGTCAGATTTGAATTTGGATTATTACGACAATAAAATTGTATTTCTTCAGTTTGTTGCATTTTTGTATGGTGATGTTGGTTGTGAAGTGCAATAAAGATGATTTGTCATGTGACTATGCTTTGCAGTTCTTTACAGTCACTAACAGACTGCTTCATTCTTGCACTTCCCTCCAGTGAAGACTTAATATTCACTTTCAGTGTCTGGGATCCCTGAACTCAAAACCCATCTGTGCTCTATTGGAGTGCACGACTTGCTGGAACCTGAATGTCACGCTCTGTAAACAGTATAACCCGGGCAGAGGAAATTAGCACAGTTAAGCCTTAATTACACCGTAAATGCATGGTTAACACCACTTCATACGGATGCCCGACTGTGTCTTCCATGGAGACCCTGTAAAAATGAGACCAGACCAGACAATTGTTGAATCAGCGTTAAGGATTGATTTTATGCTTTTATGTTTGTGTCGGAGCCAAATGTCTACTTTCTCCCTATGTTATGCAAACCTCTTACATAAAACATTCTGTGAAATAAAGTTGGAGGTGTCCTGGAGGCAGAAGAGAGACCTCTTCATGAGAGCAACCTTACTTTCGCTGGAAATCATCAACTCAGTCTAAATCCCCAACATCCTTGTTGGTTATATATGATTTTCCCTACATAACAACTCCCATAGACCAGCAACACTCCCAAACACTCCCAAACGGTTGTGATGATGATGGCGGGGAGGTGGGATAAAGTAATTTTATCTGAGGTTCTAAGTGATTATAGTCTGAAGGTGCCATGTCAGTCGTTGTTCCAGACTGCGCATTCCTGCATCAGTAAAAATTCCGGACTCTTTTACCTTCTGTAAAAATAACCCCTTTATATATTAGTCCCATGCAAATCGAGATGTGGGTTAATATTCCCTCATATCCCCTGGAAAAAGTGTGTTCAGCCTGAATGATTAGTTCTGAGGTGGTGAGGAGGCATTTGTACACAATACCGATACATCGGGTTGTAAAAGTCTGTCAGATGTTCATATCTACTGTGGATCCCAGCAAAACTGTGACTGGAACAGCTGCACTCAAAACAAGGATGTGTGTGCGAGGGTGCACAGAGGCTCCTTCGGTCCTCACTGAGTGTGGTATAGTTTTTTCACACTCAATTCTCATCACTAATGAGTTATCAGGTGGTCTGCCTCAAAGGACTCACATTTTCTTGGAGCAGGGGTCCGTGCAAATTGAGCAGCCACTCCCAGTTTTCTTATCCTGGGCACATCGCTATTCGTTTCACAGACGTCCTGTAGTAACAATTCTTTGCTCCACCTCCTTGGGTTAAACGAATCCCATCCCAGTAGGGCTTTACTCATAACAATCATGTCCAAAATCTACTTTAGGTTTGCACTGAACCTTCAAGACTAACTCTAATTACAAATGGAGGGACAATATATGGACCCAAAGTGGACAAAAGTATTGGGACACCTGCACATTCATTTCCTCTGGAACCAAGGTTATTAAAAAAGGTTTATCCAGCTATTGTTGGAGCAACTGTCTGTTGACCAGGGAAGGCTTTCGACTAGATTTGGAGCAATACTGTGATTGCACTGATTTGATTGCATCTCGTTTCACGTGTTCATTTTTGTGGAAGGTTCATATGGAGAAATGAGGAAAAAGATGTCAATGTGCTGAACAATTTTTTTACCGCCATAGTCTTCACTGCTGGCTCGTGTCCTTCAGGTCTCAAGGTGGTTTCTTTTAAACATGAGGCATTTACAGCTGTTTGCTTCAGCGTAGGTGTGAGCATAACACTTCTACGTATGTCCACTGACACACACACCACCCAATTACGATCGATCAAAACGTGCATCTAGGCCAAAGCAGCAGTCAGAGCTTGTCTTCTTCCAGCACGAAGCAACTATCAAGTGGAGAGACTTCCATAGTAGCTCATGGTGGGAGTGGAGGACAAACTGAACTATAACAAACAACCCCAAACGTTTTTTGTTTTTTTTAAAAGAATTTATTAAAAAAGAATTTACAAGAGAATTACACAATGTTCATTCTGCTTGGGTTCAGTCAATATGACCTGACGGGATTCGTGAGCTGGGTATGATTATTATAACCATGGCTGGCACTTCATGGCTGCAAGGCATTTCTCAGCCTCCTCCTGTCCTTTGCAATGTTTAATATTTCTGAAGGAATGAAGAGCCTCGAGTCAGTACAAACACACAAGGACCGGGACTGGGGCAACCTGCACTTTCTCTGTTTGAGCAGGCCAACCAGACCAGAATGTTATAGTTACAGGAACCTGTATTTTACCGCATTACACTGGGTTCTTTCGAGCTGTGCTATCGATATGTCCTGCTCAGTGTCTGTATGCATGAGCACACACAACTGTCATGTGGTTTTCGTGATAATTCATCATGAATCACATACAAAAATACAAAGGATTTGTACCCTGACAGTGTTTTAGGCTATCAAAATATACTGCCTATAGTTATACCGAGATCTTCTAATACTTTTCCCCAAACAAACACATCCAACCTGCTATTTTACCTACAAATATGCAGCTCGACAGCATAGCACACGTCATCAGAACACTGGTACTGCTGTTATAGACCCATACAGGAATCTGATATTTGGCCATATATAAACCCTCCAAACTTCCGAAGGAAGTCAATGAAATTTTGGAGCATTTCTATTGGCCCAATAATCCTGAAATTTGAACTGCCAAATTCCCATTATATCAAAATGAAGATACAAGGCTTTTGCACGACAGCTACAATATGCGCATATAGAAACTGTGCATGTACCAAACCAATAATGGCGCATTAAGAGTATTAAAATGTTGAGTATCAGTTAAATACCCTTACTCATATGGATAAAAGTATTGGGACACCTGCTCACTCGTGTTTCTCGTGCAATCCGGAACATTGCTGTGAGGACCTGAACTGAAGTGCTGGGCTGCACACTGACCCATATTAAAATATATCGTATAAATACTTTATTCAGTACTTCTTTATAATTACAGAGGCAAACTCTTTCATACTCTTTATGAAAGTTTCCCCACTGGTCATGTTTTATGCCCATTGGTCGTGTTTTAAATACACCAAACTGTCCCATTTGGTTCATACAGAACTGGACAACCAGAGAAACAAACTTATTGGCACCATGCCGAATATCAGGAGTGGGCTAGAGGGGTATAAAGCCCCCCAGCATCGGGCTGTGGAGCAGTGGAACTGTGTTCCCTGGAATGATGGTGCTCCATCCAATATTTTCAGGATGAGCTGGGCATCTTGTGAGTTAGTCTGAAGAACAAAGCTTGGTTCAAGACTTCTTCTGCATGCCCCCAACCAGTGTTTATGTGTTGAATTCCATGAGCAGCTCACCTGATTTAACACCAGAGGTGCTGAATGAGAAGGAGGAGAGCTTTGGAGGTGTTTTAATGAACACGTGATGTTACTGCCCAGAGATTTTAGTTCTTATTTCAACAGAGGACTTAAGCTTTATGTTGGTTATAAAAGAATTCCATATATTCTAATATAGGTCAGATGTGAAATCTATATATTGCCATATATCAGACTTACACATGGGAGGAATCAGCTCAGTTGATTCAGTGGCACTGTCCTAGGAGAAATATCTAGAGGAATGTCACTCTGGCAGAGATTCCACAGCAGGAATAATAATCCAGCTGGCATACAGCTATGTGGCCTGGAGTTGATAGACAACACGCATGCATGATACAACCAAAAATATATAATGAACACTATTTACACATGAACTCAAATGTAATATTTGATGTGGTATTTGTGCCGTATAGCTTGCCCAGGACTTTCAGTGCATGTGTGGGTGTGGGCTCACATGTGTTATCAATCTGTACAGAAACCATGTGTAGTGCGTAGGCAATATGTGAGGTGTTGAATGCCAGTGTCGGCGCCATCGATCTGTCACTGAAGGTTCATCTGATCTTGATCTAAATTATTCTGACACTGATTTCAGAAAGTCAGAATCAACTTCAATCTAACATAATAAGATTCTCAGGCTATTGTTACACAGTTGTTGTTTTTTTTAAAGCTTGTACTCTTTTTACTGTGTATTTGAAGACTGTAATATATATATATATATATATATATATATATATATATATATATATATTGAGATGTTCCAACGTACTTTAAATCAATTATAAGTAATTGTGAGTTCTGAGGTTTACACCGCTGCTTTTGGAATAAATGGCTTCAGAAACATGTTAGGTCTTCTTGGGGCAGCTTCCCAGCCTCCAGCAATGGCAGATTGTGTTAAACAGTCGACAGTGGCATGAGGCACAGGGATTGCAGCAGGGGATGCGTCCGGAGCAGCTCTCCATCAAGCCTGCACAGCGCCATACAGGGACAGGGGGCGAACCCATCGATTCAGGCTTGGCTCTCTACAATACAGAAGGAGTAACAGATTAGAAAACTACACACCAGAGACAATAACAATAACCAACAGCCAAGAGTGATGCCAACAATGGACCTCGTACATCAATATCATACTAACGAAACACAATGTTTTTTTAAAGCAGCAGTCCCTAAGTCACTTTTTTTAAGCTCCGTGCACTAATGAACTACCAATATGAGGATCACAGGTTCAAATCCCGGATCATGCTCGTGCCATCGGCAGGAGTCTGAGACAGAGCCAAATTAGCCACGCTCTCTCATGGTGGGTAGATGGCACGTTCTCCCCAAATCACACTCAGGGCAATGCTGGCCAGCACAGGCGTCTGTTAGCCATTGCATTGGAGCTGGTGACCAGGCCCATTTCCTCCGAGAGCATTGGCTGCCCAGCAGTCCAAAAAGAGGTGGCTTCACATGTATTAGAGGACCCACGTGCTTGTCTTCATCCTCCTTGTGTCAGGAGTATCCTATGTGTTGGGGGGGAGAGTCCTAATGGGGTTGGGTAATTGGCACCTCCAAACAGGGGGGAAATTGGGACGAAATTGAAAAAAAAGTAATGTACCTGAGTGGGGCGTGACCAAAATGATGACCGTCCCTGCAAGTTCTAATGTACTGATTCTAAAAACAGTGTGTTTGTCTGGCCATATCACATCTTTATGTACTTATGTTACATGCACCGCCTCAAAGAGGATCCAGCACCTTCTGCTGGTTACCAGAACAGCAATACAAGAGCTACTGAGAATATGGAGCAATCAGAACATCAAACTCAATCTTTACCAGTTTATGCACCCACTGTCAAATCACAAAAAACAAAATTACAACTGATCAGAGCCAGCAAGGCAGGAGAGAGCACAGCAGTTTCTGTTCTAAACCAGGATAAACACTGACTTGGCTGGAGCTCAGGGACCTTAAATGATTTAAACGCTGATTTGGTTTTTTTTCAATATTCCAGGTCGTGGGTTTTTCCTGTAATGTAAAGTACAGTACAGTTGTATTAACTGTATAAAAAAATGAGTCTGTTAACTTGCTCTCATTTTTTGCCTCCACTGAAAAAACATCACTGGTCACCATTTCAGACCATTTCAAGTGCTTTCCTCTCTGTCCTTCTGTAAAGCCAACTTTATCGAGAACCTAAATGAGTGATGCTTTATACAGAGCTGTTGGACTCTTCTAGCTGTGCTCTTCTAGCTGGTCTTCATCTGTTACTGAACGGACATGTCTGTGAACGTCCATACTGCCGCACCTCGAGACAATTGAGACTTCCCATTTTTCGTCTTCTATCTATCTGCTGGATGCAATCTCTCTACGTTTGTGACAGTATTTCATCATAAATGACTTAAATCATCTGCTCAGGAACACGGAATAGAGTTTCACGAGGCAGTTTATGTACATGAACCTGAACAATTTTACCCTCAAATACAAAATGAGTATCGTGGACACAGTTGTCCCGCTGCTACGAATGACCACGGTAGTTCTAGCTGTGGACACATTTCCTTCATAGAGTTTTGACTGATAAAACTCAACCGACTGACCGATTATTAACTTCATTAACTCCTTCGCTCTGAAAAGAGGCTGCACAACGATGCACGTTTCAAAGAGAAACACCAGCGACCTTTTCACTGTGCTCTCCGGCCCTCGTCCAGAATCACTATTGGGACGTTAGATGGCTACGGGCCTCGTTTGCACTGTTTTTAAGCCTGGCCCCCTTGTCCCCACTGACATTATGTCATGTGAATTAACTCGAACGCCATCCTGAGGCTTTTTCCTGAGATTCTCTGGGAACAAAAATTTATACACTGTCAAAAGACAAAAGACTGTTGCCCTTCAAATACGCTCAGTAACTCATTCTCACCAGAGGGGTCACTACATCAACCCCAAAACTTAAAAGTATTGCTTTAAAGTGCAGAATTGTTCTCAGCTCTACTCTTATAATGACGAACCTCCCAAATAAACAAACACTGGGGAATGTCAATCTTCGTGAAAACTGCATAACAGGGTTATAAGAACTCAAATCGGTGAATAAGGCTAAAAACACCTTCTCAGTGTAATGCATTCACAGTGACCACAAAAACGTATTCGGACATGTTTGGCTCCCAAAAGAATTCCGTACTTTTAGTTGGGAAACAAAAAGCCTAACCAAGATGCAATTTAGTTTACACAGCCAGTTCCGCTGCCAATACCATCAATTTCTTTTTGGCAAGTACATTTTCCAGAAGGTGTTTCATATTGTTGGTGTCTGAACAATTTCTTGGCTTCTTGGCTTGACTTCTGCGGGTTTGCATCCAACTGCAGTTGTACACTTTCGTGGGAAGAGGTGTGAAACCCAAAAATGTACAGAGATGGGGTACTCCAAGATCAGGATTGCAAAAGAGTGGTAAGGAGAAACAGTGGTTGCCGATGGCTGTCCCAATGTAAAATAGCTTACCTGCACGTGATTCTGCTTTGTGGACAGGTAGCGTGTCCTGGCGAAGAGTCGCTTTGGTTTGTCCTGATTTTGTGCTCCTGCTGGAGAAATAACACATTTGGTTGATTGAGGCCTTTTTAATAAAACTATGACAATACATCGCAGCCCATTATGGAGACTGACGCAACTCCAGGAAAGAAATGGGAGCACAACAAATAAGCTCCTCCTTTGGTTTGGAGAAGTCTCCTTGTGTCTAGAAGACTTCAGGTTTCAAGAAGAATCTCTACGTTTCCAGCATTTTGGGAGTTTAAAAAAGCAACGCTGTCTCTTCTGGGTTCTAGATAAGTGTCTGTTGGTCGTAAGGACGTCCTCACAAGCAGGTCATTTTATTGAAAGGTGCTACTCAAGCAGCATAACATTAAACTCCACTCACTCACTGCACAGCCTGCAGCTCCTTCTCCAGCTCCTTACACACACTGACACATTAAACTCCACCCACTCACTGTACAGCCTGCAACTCCTTCTCCACCTCCTCACACACACCGACACATTAAACTCCACTCACTCACTGTACAGCCTGCAGCTCCTTCTCCACCTCCTCACACACACCGACACATTAAACTCCACTCACTCACTGCACAGCCTGCAGCTCCTTCTCCAGCTCCTTACACACACTGACACATTCAACTCCACCCACTCACTGCACAGCCTGCAGCTCCTTCTCCACCTCCTCACACACACCAACACATTAAACTCCACCCACTCACTGCACAGCCTGCAGCTCCTTCTCCAGCTCCTCACACACACCAACACATTCAACTCCACTCACTCACTGCACAGTCTGCAGCTCCTTCTCCAGCTCCTCACACACACCGACACATTAAACTCCACCCACTCACTGCACAGCCTGCAGCTCCTTCTCCATCTCCTTACACACACCAACACACTAAACTCTGTTTCCTTCTTCCCATATTTCTTGTCCACTTGTCTTTTATTCTGATCTGAACCCCGGGGGAAAGGGCTGAGTCACTTGACTAGCCAACACACAGAAAAAGTCTTGGCACCACCAAACATGTTACAACACTGAGTTACAACGAGCCCTGACCATATCCCCCATTTTCCCTGTCTAATCAACTCTCTGTGTCCATATAGAATAGAAGAATAGAATAGAACTTTATTGATCCCTTGGGAGGTTTCCTTCAGGGAAATTAAGGGCCAAAGGGCTGAGCTTTTAAAACTATGAGGTGCTGTTTATGATGTGAGACTGATTTTATCTGGTAAACCCCCCCCAAAAAACATGCAAAAACATGCTTCCTGCACCAAGCACATGGTTTTCCCTTCCACAGCAAGATGAATCAAATAAAATACAGATGAAAGTCAGGGCTGTAAAAAATTATGTACGGTTCCACAGATACAGAAACAGGTGGTGGTTCACTCACTGGCTCATCGTACCTCTATTCCCCTATACACTGTTCTCATTAAAATGATTTCCCCAGACCAGCTCCATCCTACTGAATTAAACCTAAACCTTCTAATGTCTTTTTTTTTTTTTTAATACAAAAGATTTTCTCTGTCCAAACTGCGTAACATTGTTGACGTTGCATTTGGATTGATTAATTTTATTATTTTTATTCCAATCTTTGATACACAGACATTATTAAATGGCATGACACCTGTTGACATCTGCTGAAATTTGGAAAAAAAATGGAAAATATCTTTAGAAATATATATATATTTAATATAAATATTGTACAGCCGTAATCTGAAAACCGCCATTTTTATGGTACATCAAGGTGGTGGGATGAGAGGTGGTCCTGGAGTACAGCTTTAGTGAAATTAGCTAGAAGAAGGCAGGTCAATCTCTGAGGCAGAACAAATGCAATTGGTTCAGACTATAACCCGAATTAAAATAACCAGCCGGAGATGTTCCTCAGAGCTTTATACGTGTTTCTACGAAAGGTTTGCAATTTAGTTGGAGGTTCTTTTGATGTTTTTAAGAAATTCTTTTGATATGATGACTGTTTCTCCAAAACGACCTGGAAAGTAAACCAGCTCACTTCTCAGGCAGCATTCCACAACTTCTCTCCAAGATTTTCTTTCCTGCAGGCCAACACAGAGATCCAGGACTTCAGTTCCATCATATAAAAACAGCACTAGTGCAGAAGATGCTCATGTTCAGTAGCTAAACTGGGCTAGTTTTCTTAAAAGCAAACAACAACATATTAAAATCAATTGCATGCCTTTCATCCACAGTTATAAAGCTTTGTCTATTGGCTATTTGATTTGGTTATTAAACTGAATAATTTGAATATGTCCCGAGCTGCCCCTGCTACCAGGCTGATGTTGATTCATACCCACTCATGATGCCTTATCCTGACAGATCTACTAAGATGCCCACTGATCCCACATTTGAGACTCCACTGCCATCTTATGAATATTTAACCTGCACTGACTTTCAGATTAACACTGATCTTGAATCCTTACTCACACAACTCACCCAAACACGGCCTGCTCACACTATTTTATCTTTAAGTCGGTGCTCTCTGGCGTCAACCAGAGGACAGGTTCCCCTTTTGAGCCTTGGTTCCTCTCAAGGTTTCTTCCTTCTAGTCTGAGGGAGTTTTCCTTGCCACTGTTGCCCACTGGCTTGCTTGGGCTTGGATCCAGATTTCTGTAAAGCTGCTTTGTGGCAATGCCTTTGTTGTAAAAAGCACTATATGAATAAACTCTGGTCGATTCATTGATTGATTGGTTATTCTCTGAACCAATTACGTTTGATCGGCCTCAAAGGTAGAGGTGCCCTCAGAGGGCACAGGTGCTCAACACCGACACAAACATCTCCCATTTGAGGCTGTACGATACGAGAAAAATCTTACATTGTATATTTTGGTCTTTGAAAAATACATCCAGGTTTGCATCCTATGATTCCAAAACAGTTCCAGACCCACCGGAACCCTGAACAGGACACGGCAGACAAGAAGCTGGATGGAATTTACACCAGACCCAATACTCTCCCATGCCACTATTAATAATGCCCTCTTTGTATCAAAGACTGGAGTAAAATAGATTAGGCTGGGCAGACATAATCTGCTTTGGGTAGATATGGCAGGGAAAATGTGAACTGTGCAGATTTTCCTTCTGTATCAAGCATGTTCTGGCATTTGTATGACGATGCTGAAACGATATGCCATTCAGCCCAACTCGCATTGCTTACCAACATCTACGAAATAAATCACAGCTTTGACCATCTGTCCCAAATAATCCACTAAAAGTAAAGGTCTGAATTTTCTAATCCTCCAGGGATTAGTGTCCAGGTGCCAAGGATTTGGGGGGATTTCTTGAGGGTATTTGCTCCCAAAAAACACCTCACCAGAACAAAAACAGTGATTAGTTTATGCCCACTGCTGCTTTGGTCTGGTGATCGGACAGATTTTGTTCTACCTTGTAACAACAGTGTATATAATACGTAAGGCTGCCTCAATAAGACAGCAGAGAGGATGTCTCCACACGGTAACGGCATCACATGAGAACATGCTCTCAGTAGAAGTATAGGTGGTATATCACTGCTGTCCAATGAAAACCATGTCTCTCCATTTGTGTCTGTTTATAGTTTTCTTCGTGGTTTGAACCATGCAGCGGCTCTGTGCACCATGTGACTATTTCTGGACGAATGGGCCAATAGATTACTTTTACTCTTATTTTACTTTAACTTCCATTCTTTTCCCCCCTTTTTTAAAGTCCACTAAGCTCACCCCCCTCCTCCTCCCCCACCATCTGGGACCCTTACTTCTTGCACATATTTATGTACATCTGGCCAAAAATACATACATTACCTATACACCATTATAGCATTTCAGGTCACATTCTGTAGCAGCATGGACCACTAGCAGTAGTGAAGCACCCTGCAATGACAAGCACTGAAACAACACACTTACGGTTGCAAATTATACAGGTTTAGAACTCTCTCATATATATATATATATATTAGTATAGAATGCCTTTATTGTCACTATACACATGTACAATGACACTGAAACCACTTATTTCACAGTGCAAACATGTACCATAGAACTAAATAAATAGTGCAAAATGATGCATAGATTTGATGCTCAATATGCAATTCCAGAATAAATAGATATGGCATTATATACAGTTATTGCACATTATTGCACATTGGACAGTGAAAGTAATGGTATTCACAGTATGCAGGTGTTGCACAGTAATGGAATTATTACAGTGTTGTCAATAATACTGAATATAGCACAGTAGGTGGGTAAGTACATGGGGTTGGGTAATAATAATAATAATAATAATAATAATAATAATATCAATTGTAATTTGGTGTTTGTTTATGGGATGAAAACTAATGTTAGTAAATATACTGCATTACTAATTACATTGAAATCCTTCCTGTAAAGTCACCATTTTGGAGATACATGTTTTTTATTGGACAGCAACAATATGCAGCTGCACAATTTGACAACAACCTCCAAACAGTTTATATGCATAGCAAATGCACAAGACGTCCAAATCCTTGCTTATTTATTTTTGCATAGTTATTCAGCATATATATTTTGCACATATATATTTTATTATTTGTTTTTAAATCATTATTTATGTTTCAAGAAATATATATTTTGCTTTTATTAAAAACTCGGTATCAATGTTTTCATGTTAGAAACAATTCTCAAAAATAATTTTATCAGTAATACAGTCACCTGTTGTTGTTTTTTTTGGTTAAAAAAAAAAGACAATTATTGAAATATGCAGTTTTGTACAAAGATATGTGCCAAAAGAGGGAGGATGGAATAAAATGTTGTATTTATTTTTCTTTTGTTTTTTTTCTTTCTTTCAAAATAATTATATTTCAATATTTATTGAAATTCAATATATTGTTCTCCTTAAATTTAAATAATATGATCAATATTTACATGCAAGAAACATTTCTCAAAAATAATTTCATTAGAAATATGAATTCATCACTAATTATGAAACCCATGTTTACAGACCCTGAAAGGGTCGGAGCACCCACACGCTCCATCCAACCACAGGGGGCGGAAGAAAAGTAGACCCTATTTCACCTTGCCTATGTATTTTTTGTGGTCAACTTCTTTGTTTAACGAAAACTAAACTCGGATTTACACCCATAAAGGGCAGCTGCTTAATCTGCGGCATACATTCAGAACTAATTCCCAGGAAGAGTTCATTTAGGATTAGAAACAGGAATTCGTCCGGTATCAATCCGCCATCCCCTCCCGAACACGTTCCAGCGCTCCCTCTGGTGGACGGTCATGGTCATTACACAAATAAGCAGCTGAACATCTGTCATTTTAATAAAAAAGAAAATCATAGAAATGTGAAAAAATGTCTGAGGGATGTAGAAGATAAACCCTGCCCTAAGATGTTGAGAGAGGAGTTTGGGGGGAAAATAGCTGGAGATTATAAAGAAAATGGTCCAAACAATGAAAATCAGTATTTTTGCAGTTCTGTGCAGAGATGAGCATTTTTCCTTTAATAAATATAATAAGAATAAATAAAAAAAGGGAGGATGAAGAGATCGTGTGTTTCGGAGGAGGATGAGGGGGATGAATGGGTCTCACCTGTGCGCACGGTGGAGGAGGGCTGATGATGAGCGTCATTCTCGTGTTTTTTGCGCGTTTCCGCGGCGGAATAAACAAACAACACGGAGCACAAACACAAACACAAGCACAGCCTCCCTGCCATGCTGTCGGTCCGGTCCGATCCGATCCGATCCGGGCTGGGCTGGAGAGGGTCTCAGAGGGTCTCAGAGGAGGTGAGAGGAGCAGAGCCGCAGCCCCTGTAACTTTATAAAGACCTGCAGAGGAGGCCACGCCCACCCCCGCAGACCCTCAGTCACCAGCTCCTCCACCATCATTAACCTTCTCAGCTCTACACCACGTCTATGGGATGTTTTTGCTGTTGCACGAACTATGATCCAATCATGCAAAACAATCATGCGTCATGATTCACAGGAGACCCTGGAATCAATGTGTGAATGATGTGCTGAAGATGACCAGCTCCCTTTCTGAGGATCTCCATGAAAGTCTTGCATGATACCATTGCAGATGTGCATCACAATTGCTTTTGAGTGCATCTATTTTATTTTTTTACAAAGTATTTATGACATTTTATTGTTTTTAATTAACAAAAGTATATGATCGTGTTTATTACTGTGCTCTGCTCTGATGATTCCCCCACTTTGGGTCACCTTGGGATGCACCAAGCTGATTTCTTGGTTCCATCAGGCCATTTCTTCTCAGTGCGACGCTGCGTATGCACCGATACAGTTCATCACACGACACTAAACTGATAAGTGTGATGTAACTGGTTGTCATGGAGCCTTTTCATAGTTCTTACCTTATTATTCACACACTGGACTGATAAGCTGTCCTGTAGCCCATTCTGGACGTAGAATGAACTCCTGACCCTCCAGAGATCAGACACGTCGTAGATTACAACATTTAACACTAGTTGGACAGAAAGTAGAAGAATGGTTTCGTAAGAAAAGTCACAAAGCCATATTTCAGGTCTTAAAGATACACTGTGTGTCCAAATATATGTGGACGCCCCTTGAAGGAATGCGTTCAGCTACTTTAAGCACCCATTGCTGATACTGTTGAAGGAACTCTTACACTGTTGAATGAAGTCTTAGTTAGACAGTGGAACATCTTGTGTAGATGTTAAAACATGTTCTGAAATCATCTTCAAAATAGCCACCCTCTGATTACTGCTTTGCACACTCTTGGAAATCTCTCAATGAGCTTCAAGGGTGGCTATTTTGAAGAAACTAGAATATAAACCACGTTTTCAGTTATTTCACCTTTTTTTGTTAAGTACAAACAGTAACTCCACATGTGTTCATTCATAGTTTTGATGCCTTCAGTGAGAATCTACGATGTAAATAGTCACGGAAAATACAGAAAACGCATTGAATGAGAAGGCGTGTCCAAACAGTACTGTATCTACTAGAGTTTAGAGTTTTGTTTCCAGGAATTCTTAAAGTCATTACTTGTGCTTGTCAGTTCTATTACATTTGATAATTGATGGTCATTTGAGGAGACACAGTATGATTTCCCATTGTTTTCCAGCTAATCAGACAACTATTTATAGTTCTGCAGCTGCTCGGAGAAGCAGGAAGGGTTACCCCTTAAACTGCAGCCTTTGAGTCAATTCATGAGTCTTAAGACTAATTCTAATTCTACTGCTAATTACATGATGAACTGGACACTGTTCAAGGACGAATTACGGCACATTATTCTGTAAGTGCTACAACTGATATCTACGATGTGAAGTTATGTTGAGGCAAGGACTCCATAAGACCTCTGAAGGTGTATCTTCAACCAAGCCATTACAGCAGGTTTTTTCCTTGTAAGGCGGGACCTCCATGAGCATCAGTGAGCTTTGCATGCCAATGGCCCTGTCACAAGTTCACCTGTTGTCTTTCCCTGGAGCCCTTTTGATAGGTCCTGCCAATGCATACTGGAAACCGCCTGCATTTGTGGAGATGTTCTGACCCAGTCATCTAGCCATGGATTCCACTAGACCTCTGAAGGTGTCTTGTGGTATCTGGCACCAAGCTGTTACAGCAGGTCTTTAAGGTCCTGAAAATTGTGAGGTGGGACCTCCATGCATCAATGAGCTTTATAACGGAAACCCACCCACAACACCTGTTTGTGGAAATGTTCTGACCAAGTCTTGTAGCCATAATCGTCTGGTTCTTGTCAGAGAGTCTCCGATTCTTACACTGGTCCATTTTTCCTGCTTCAACACATCAACTTCCAGAAGTGACTGATCACTCGCTGCCTGGGCAGTGTTCTCTTAATCGAGGGTAATGTGATGTCATTTTAAGAATGAGAACGTTCGAAAAACAGTCCTCATTCATCTACACTACCATCCAGGCTTTCCATCTTCAGTCTTGGAAATGGGCCGTCGGTGGAAATACGAGCGGCGAGCTGAGTGAAATTGGTTCGGACAATTTCTGAGAGATTACGCTGTTTGTTCAGACCATTTCTGGGTTGTTATACTTTAAACGTAACCAGTGTTGATATCTTTTGGCTCTGGTCCAGAGTCGACAGCCAGAAAGACACTACGGTCGACACCGGACGGTGTGTGAGAACATACTGCAGGCTGCCTTAGTGTTCGGCTGTGGATGCAAAGCTTTTGAAAGGCCTTGAATCTGAGGTCTTCAGTCATGGAAACAGGCATAAACAAGACTTTAGCTTTCCCTTGGCAGCTTTTATTTGTGGATGGAAATGATCCCATGACAGGTGCTGTTTTTTACACCATCAGGTGTTTGAGGGCTTCTAGTGTCAAGAAACAGTTCAAAGCCAAGCAGAAATCCAAACCTGCTGCGTTTTGGCACCAACAGTTTCACACAGTGATTGCTGTTGGAGACCTCAGCGTGGTCTTTTGAGGCACTGCTTTGTGACCATAACAAATTGATTTTCAAGACAGCACCATTGCTGCATGTATGTGTGCTGATATTACAACTAGGTATGAATTTGGGCCTTCTAATGAATGCATTCAGCTCCTTTAAGTTGCACCCATTGCTGACTCATATGTGCAAAGGCACACACCGATTGTGTTAACCATAGAGAAGTTCTGCCAATAGTGTTCCCTGGAATGGTGGTGCTCCATCCATTACTTTTGGGATGATTTGGGGGCTTGTCAGGGAATGCAATGAAACCCTCACAGCAATCCTCCAAAATGTAGTAGAAAGCCTTCCCTGGACAGTAGAGACAGTTACTCCAAATCTCTCAAACATATGTATTTCAATGCATCCCAAAACAAATTCTCCCGGTCAATGTCAGAAACTGGTAGACAGTTTAAAGGAACATCTATTTAACATTATTTCAGGAAATACCAGCGAAATTTGTTCAAAACGTATCTTAACTTCAATGGTACTTGATCATACAATGTTTGTAAGGGGTTTTATTGTCATATAGATCAATTCTTCTTTTGGTCTGCAAGCTCGGTGTCGTTACCTTGGCAATGTGGGTGCATGAATGGTCTATGAATGTTAGCAGAACCTTTCATATTTCATATTTTTTCATATCTAACTCGAACCCCACTTTATGTTTCTCCACTCTGTCCACTTCTGCTCGCTTTATTCCCCTCCTTCAAAATAATGCTTTTTAACAAGGGTTCCTACAGTTGGAGGTTCTTTGTCCTGAACAGATTAAGATGCTGCAAGACAAACTTACGAAAACATCTCGTTTCCCGCGTCCACTCACCAGCCGTTCAGCTCCACTCCACCGTACGTCTCCTTGAACCACCATCGTTTCACAGTCAGCTTGTAGGTCATTTGAACGTTTGTCTTGTGCTGCAGAAAAGATGAGCGGTTCCAAATGGGCTCCATGAAACAAGGCAACGTGGATAGAATTCCTGCTTTTAATTGGCCTTGTTTTGTTAATGTGATTTCGAAAGGATTTTCCATTTTTTTTATCTTACTGCTTTATGTTTAGAGATCAGCTCAAGCGGAACGAGGACAAATCGGATTATTAGGAGCTGCCGAGAAGGTTTTACAGGAGGTGAGGTGACCTCTGATTGACTTGGAGTTTATCCAGTAAAAAGGTCAAATTGGGTTGGTGAACATTTCAACACACATCATCTCAACGCTCATCATCTCAACACACATAGTGCCACCGTGTAATCTTTTAAATGTGTTCGTGGTCAGTGTCCTTCAGCAGACTGACCTAACCAAATGAGCCTGGGGGCAGTTAGATAGGGAACATCTACGAGAGATTGTGGTTGTGTAGATAAAAAAAAAAAAAACATGGTTCCTACATACCACACAAGTAACACTGGCATCATGCAAAGGAAGAACTGATTAACCTGTTGTTGGAGGAGGCCTGGATTAGAACCAAATTTACCTAGATCTCCTGTTTCCAGTGGCAGTTCTAGCTCTATCCTCTAACACAATTTGCTGCTCATTGAGGAAACTGCTTTGTGATCGGAACCAGACAGACTTGAAATGATTACTGTTGGTGTTCATGCATGAAGGGCATTTTCTTCCATTCTGCTAGAAGATATTTTGCACACTTCTGGCTTTCCTTTCATGGTACCACATCTGCACAGCATTGCTGGCTCAGACAGGACAGAACTCAACACACACTCCTATAGGCCCACTCCTATAGAGTATACAAACCGAATGCTGGCAAAAGAAAAGAATTAGAGCGCATGAGTGGAGATGGGTATCAGGCTGATATTAGCAGGAAATGCTGGCTGGGATACCATAGGGTATAAATATAGGATATAAATATTGGAAGAGAATCCAATCCTGTAACAAATCTATCCTGAAATATCTGTAGCAGTGCAGTGAAGACTAAGTGAAGTAACATTGGCTTGGAAAAGGAATCCCACAGCTAATCCAGAGGTCTTCAAATCTGGACCTTGGGCGTTTTTAATCTGTGGTAGGTGTGACATTGCATAACCAATCAATTCCATCACCACAAAATCCAGAACTCGGAACTGGACCCAAGGTGCAGATTTGAAGGGACCTGGGATGTAAATGGCTTGAAGGGTCTCAAGTCTGTAACCCCCAGAGTTCCGAGTCACACGTCACACATGTGGATGTCACAAGCAAGTCTCATGTCTTAATCTTCAAATCTGAAGCGAGTCCCAGGTTAATGGGGCTGGAATCTAGCAAATGAAGTGGCGTCTCTGCCACAAGTCAAGCCTACGCTGAGGTCAAGCAAGTCACATGGAAAGTCCTTGAATTTGCTACTTAAGTCTGAGACAAGTCTTGTGACTTAAACCGCCCACCTCTGGTAAAACCATCCTCGACACACCTTATTCAGCATTCGAAGGCAACAGTCAGTGTGGTCAGGGTGTAGTATATGCTGAAGGTTGTAATGGTTGGTTGTGACATATTTGAGATAGTAATGACCGAAGATAAATGATAAATTATTATAATTCTGAGAATATCTCGGGCATTGCTTAGGAAAGAGGAGTGTGACAGTCACGTCGGACTGTAGTTTGTACTAACAGTTGTACATAGTACACGTAGTTGTAGTTGTGACACTTTTGATAATAATAATCATAAAGTAAACCAAGTTTAACGTCTTCAAAACGTTGGGAAAGCAGAGGATGGGCTTGACCAGGACAACATGAAAGTTACAGTCAAATATCATATTGGATGTGTGTTTTGTATGTTAACACTTAGTAATGCAGGTTATCTGATCACACTGACGTTATCTGATATTCAAGTGGTCGTGTAAACAGCATGCTCTTCTTCTTCTTCTTACGGCTGCTCCCTTTAGGGGTCGCCACAGCAGCTCATCTGCCTCCATCTTGCCCTATCCCCTGCCTCCTCTACTGTTACACCAACAATCCTCCTGACCCACCTTCCTCCTCTCCCCCCTCGATGGTCTTCGACCTACAGTAGTCCAACTGGTCGACCGATCTGGTATGGCAGTCATATTTGTGATCTGCATTATAGTTTTGGCACAGATGCCCTTCCTGGCACAACCCTCACCATTTATCCGGGCTTGGGACCAGCACCAGTGCACAAACTACACTAATGGCTGGTTTGTAAACAGCATACTCTGATTTCCTAAACTAATTAAGAAGTCCAATAAAGAGCTGAACCAACAACATGGCTTCATCAAGTGCTGAATGTTCAAACTGTGGTTCAATGTTTAAAAAACGTGTTACAGGACATTTACGTGACCTCTTATTATCAGAGCAGAGCAGAACCTGAATCCTGCCTGACTCAGAGTTTGGAGTTCTCCCTTATCTGATTACTCAAGTGCATGGACAATCATTCTCATCTTCTCTCACCTTCTCAGTGAAAGCCCTAGGAAATAGACCGGTTTGATAGGAGTCAGCACCGAAAGGCCCCATTCCAGTGGGCTCCATAGAAAGCGGTGATTGATGGTGGTGGTGAAGAAGAGATGCTGTTGATCTCATCCTCTGTCTGTTCATAAAACAGCCTTGCAGTTACATTCATAAACCAGTTTGGTTTCCCGGTGGTGTGATCTGTGGCCTCTCCTCCCTTTCCCCTTCATTTCTCAGCCCCACTGGCGATTCATAACACCGCGCCGTCATGCAAAAAAATGCCACTTGCGTGACATTGACTGTAAATTTCCTAGAAGGAATCTGAACAACCTGTATCATGTTCTTGAACACCAGGCAACAACGTACAGGCACACACTACTCTGATGAACTGATACAGTTGAAATGCACGTATAGATCTGTTTTCATTGATCCTATTGCAACTTCGGCTGATTCTTGAGAAGGATTGCAGCTTCAGATAGAAGAATACGGTCGATGTGTTTTGGCCGAACAACACCCAATTAACAAAAATCTGCAGGTTCGAGGAGGCTCTGAGAAGCTGTGATTTTCCCTTCCCCTTTCTCTCCCTTTGGCATTTGCCAAGCCGCCTTTGTTAATAAGAATCTGCTTTCAATGGCCTGCTTGGTTGAATTAAAAGTAAATAAATACATAAAAAAAAAAAAAATAATTAATAGACATGAACTCGTTAACATGTTGACTTTGATGTGAAAACACATGTTTGCCACCACAGTGACTTGTTAACTGGGTGGATTTAACAAATCTTTCTTCTTAGTAAGCTTAATGACCATATATTACATAACTCTACTTTCAATGTAACAGAATTCAGCTGCGTAAACAGAATGAAAAGGGGAAAAGCCATGTCTATACTCTGCCATCTGCACTCTATCAAACAGCAGGCTCCGATCGCAGCGGGGCGGCCAGAGTAACGTATGGCCAGAAAGAGTACATCGTGTTTCTGAGGCCTGGCCACGAGGAGCGAGCCTCATTCCAGCTCACATGGAACAGAGGGACCTAGTGGAAAGTGCCTGACCTAAATGTTTTAGACCTCAGCGTGTTGTGGGTGTTATCACATTATGTCTCACGAGAGAAAATCTGCTGGCAAAGTCCTTTAAAGTATGTCCTCACTTCATTTCAAAATGCATTTATTTATTTACTTTTTTCCTCGGCTCCCTCGAGGTTCCTCCACAAATATGCTCTGAGGCCTTAATCTACAACATATGGACTAATATACTGAACGGGGAAAATTTGTGCAGCATATATGCAACCATATTTCTTTCCCCATAAAGACATGATAGTTCATGGAGTATCGTTAAAGCGGGTTTTACAAATTGCATTTTTTTCATCTTTGGGACCTTGAGGGCCTCTTCCACATTCCACGTATAGACTGCTGTTTCCTTCGGACTCAACAAAACTGCTTTACAAACCCTTTACACCGATTAAGAACGTGCAAATGATTCTTTGAGTGATGCCATCGAATAACCACTTTTGGTTCACTAAAGAACCAATGGACATATGTAAGTGTGAGGAACCTTTAAAAGCGTAAAGAACCATTATTCAAGAGAAGAGTGACGTTTTAACGAATGGACTGACCTCAGGCTCAGTCCGAACCGAGACACTGTCCCATCTGGACCCTCTTTCGGGCCTCGCCCCTCACTGTGAGGGCAGAATCACACCTTGTGTTCTCAGCTTTATAAGTCAGGAATGCCTCGACACACCGGCACAAAACACATATGGTTAGAAACCGTGAAAAAAGTGATTGTTGTGGTGCAGTGAAGCATCTGCAAGTAATTCATTGTGGAACATCATACTTTTATCAAATTTAGAACTATTTTTAGAAGCTCCTGTTATTAAAATCCAACATAATAAAGCAGTTTTTATTACCTGAGATGTTGGACATTTTGGCCCTGAACAAATAATTTCAGGTTTTGGGCTGCTGTGACAAGCAGTTTTAGGAACTGGCATGGATCCAAGAGGCAAAATCTACCAAAAAATGAAGACCATCATAATTCTTTCATATATTTTGTCACAGTAATAAGCTATATTATAAAATATCACAATTTCTTTTTGATTTTCAACTTATAGGAATCTATTTTCTATGTTTTTCAGTTTCAATTCTCTGCTTTCAAAAATAAGTCAATTAAAACAAAAAAAAGGCATTTGGCAATTTTTGAAAACAACTTGGACACTTTGATCTAGATATTAAACCTCTGATAGTGGACACATCAGATAATTACATATTTAAGAAGCCAAAGGCCTTCCATAAAGATATCATCATAGGCCATGTGACCATCTCATGTAATTACTGTGTTATTACAAAAAAAGAGGCATCGTCAACAATGCACAAAAGACACACAACTTGTATAGCTAGAGCTCTAACGGTTTTAACCTTAAACCAAGAAAATATTGATTTAAACATTTTAACTTTTCCTGTCATTACAGTTCATGTCTAGCAGCCCAGGAAACCAACCAATCATAAGCATTGTAAATTTAACATGATGCTCTGATTTGTGCATTATGATGAGTTCATCCCCTTAAACTCAACCCCAGCAAGACAGAACTACTATTCATTCCTTGAATGAACAACATTCCTTGTTGTTGTTGTTGTTTTCTTTAGAAATGGCTTTTTCTGTACACGTCCCCGTCATTTTTGTCCATGCCAGAGCACAGCTTAAGAAAATAAGAAAAATGCAACCGAATCATTAAATATAAATCTTGGTAAATAGCTACAGTCAGATTCATAATATGTCAGTCATCAGCTGACATGAGCAGCTTGTCATGAACAATCAGTTTGGACGAAAATGCCATGAATTCTAATGTTGAATTCTGAAATCTTGATTGTGGTCAATATAGCTTGTTGGATTTCTTATACCACTATATTAGCTGTTAATAATCTGACTCTGGTTAACAAACCTATGAAAGGTAATTCCAGTGGCTCTGTTTGGGTGTGTATGGTGTTTTGTACAGCCCAAAGCTTCTCACCAATCAGATGTGTTTATACTCCAGTACAATCTAATGAGGATTATGAAAGGTTGCCTGGACCAGTATGTCGGTGGACCAATGATGCATGATCCAGTGGTGAATGCAACATCTGTGTATATATATTTATGGTAAAATGCAGTAATGTCAAGCCCCACTACGGGGCAGTCATGGCCTGGTGGTTAGGGAACCAGCATTGTGACTGGAAGGTTCTCGTTTTGATTCCCTGAACTGGTAGAACATGACTGAAGTGCCCTCGGGCAAGGCACTCGACTCCCCGGCTGCTCCCCAGGCACCAGAGATAGGGCTGCCCACCCCTCCGGGCATGTGTGCTCACTGCCCTCTAGTGTGAGAATTCAATAGTGTGTATATGTGTGTGGGTGTATATATCGTCCTGTGTGTAAGAGCAGTGGATCTATGTGCACATTTATGAAATGAGTTATTAAGCATTTTTATTTTAATATGCATATGAGATTCTTTAGAGTTTGTTATTCAGAATTGCTCCAGTTCAGTGTGAAAACCGACAGTAAGTATAGCGGGAAGCTACACCTACAGTGACCTCACAGTAAAAAAGCACCTATATGTTCAAATGTGTGCTTGTTCCTTATTGTACCAGTTAACTGTGCTGTATGTTTACCAAAGAGATTAAACTCCCCATATTGGAGTGTTTGAATGTCTATTTCTTGGGATTGTTTTTGCACAAAGAGCCCGAGGATAAAGAGAAATGTGCAAAAACACCAGCCAGGGATTCAAAGACATTTGAACATGGGCCCTCAGTTCCTCATTATTACATTATGGAGTTCTGTGACCCGAGTTATTGACATATTATGGTTTTCATCATCTTGCAAAGAAACGTGGCGAAATATTTGATGTCCCACACCACCTTTAGTGTTTAGCAATCCCATTTAGTAGACCAACAGTAAAACAATATGTTGAGATTAGTGTGTGTGTGTGTGTGTGTGTGTGTGTGTGTGTGTGTGTGTGTGTGTGTGTGTGTGTGTGTGTGTGTGTGTTTTGGGGGGGTGTTCTAAAACAATATTGCCAGATTTGTAGCAAATAAAAATCTTGAGCTTGTAATTTCCAGGAAAAAAAAATTGGGAAACTTTCGGCTGTTGAAAATCGTGGCTTGAAGTTCATCCTCATTAGCTATTAGCTTCAAGGTGTTCTCAGAACTGATTTAGAAGGTAGTAAGTAGGCCATCCTAACCACACAGACAGAGCAAGACCGGTTATACTCTCCTGGACTCCTGGCCATAGACGGTTGTGGAAATGCTAAGTATTAAAATTGTTATCTCCAGATGACAGAGCCCCGGCTTAGAGGCCTATGCCGTGCAGGAGCCCCTCGGTTGTATGTTTTAATAAAAATAAATTAAAACTCTGCCTGATTGACAGCAGAAAAGGAAAGAATCTCCTGGTCTTTAGTACTGTAACGAGAAGGCCTGGATACAAATGTACAGTATTTTTTCACTTCCAACGTTACGCCTCATATTTTGCAGCAAGAAAAATGCTGCGCTTTTACGTTTTCAGTGTTTTTGACACAAAACAAACAGCAAAACTTGGAAATACTACCTCAATCCTGTTCATACCAACTGAATGTACAGGTGCACATTTTACAGATACAACCCAGAGACGCAGAAATCAAGCCATTTCAACAGAGACTGTAACAAAGCAACCAGTGTAATTTCATTATTTCAACCTAAACTATTTAACCTTAATCATCAACTTAAACCTAAACTTAACCTAACCTTTACCCTAACCCTAAGAATAACCTAAACTCAACATAGCACTAACATTTAACCAATAACCTAAACTTAACATAGCCCTAAACTTAACCAATAACCTAAACTTAACATAGCCCTAAACTTAACCAATAACCTAAACTTAACATAGCACTAACATTTAACCAATAACCTAAACTTAACATAGCCCTAACCTTAACCAATAACCTAAACTTAACATAGCCCTAACCTTAACCAATAACCTAAACTCAACATAACCCAGGTTATAACCACAGTTGGTGTTGTTCTTAGGGTTGATTTGTTTAAAAAATAAAAGAATGTTAAAATCAAATGAAAATGTATTAAATTGACAAAAATGAAATAATCCATGGCCATCTGTATAGAGATGTTCCTGTCTTGAGAAAAAAAAGCAATCCCAATCCCCATAAAGACAATCCATTCAGATGATAATCTACATGGTTTCATAAATACAATTCATAACCCATGGGCGAAATGGACTCTTACAGTTTGGAAAATGATTATAAAATAAATACAAATTAGATAAAGACATTGTAGTTCTTAAATGGTGTGCATATGATTCCACCTTTACACCGAATAAACTAGACGCCAGATTTACGGCCGACTAAGGGAATAACTGCACTACGCACAGCAATGGAAAAAGGAACATTATATCGTTTTGAAGAGTTGAAAGAAAAACAAGACGTCTATCAATACTTATAGATGCAAACATTTGTTAATAGAAAGATGCAAAATGTTGTAACTTGCGCAAGTGTAGACCTTGTTGAGCTTCTAAAGAGCTCCTAAAAACTCATTCAGCTTCATACATTTAAACACAATGGGAGAAGGAATGAGGGGTAACTATATCAGGTGAGAAATGAACAATCGTGTGGAGATATCAATGGAAGTCTACCAGGTCTCAGTGCTGGAGAGAGTTTGGGTAGAAAACCGTGATAAGATATTTGATAAATTACACCCTTTCAGAAAGGCTCATTATGAAGGCTCATTATAGTGTCTCTTTATGCGTGCTTCTGTACAAACTGATAAACAACGAGTAACAATATTTTGTTAAAAAAAAAAAAAGAAAAGAGAGAGAGAGAGAGATGATCCTGTCAAAGCAAAGCCGTAGAGTTGCTCAAGAGGTGATATTACACATGATATGCTTTTTATTACAGGGTGGAATTGAGCTTGATAAACCGGGGGGATAAAGCATTTTTCAGTGATGCCAGATAGGACAGTGTTGTTGGCCTGCTGGAGTGCCGCATTCATTCTCTCCCCTAACTTGAACGGAAATGTGGTGTGGTGTAGCCAAATGTTTGATGCAATGCGAAAAGCTTTCTGAAACTAGTACACATTCGGCATGTTTGGGGAGGCACTGTTTTTGCCGTTGGGGACAGTTTTCTAACAGTCAATTACACCAGAACATGACTTATGCCTTAAGGGTTGTGAGCATCTGACATTGATGAAAACCGCACTTGGTGGATTGTGAAGTAACCTTTCACCTTATTTAAATGAGGGCCAAGGTTTTGGATCATGTTGATGTGCAGGTTGAGACCTCATATTTGGCCTATAATTGAAACATCTCAACCTCGAGGGTGTGTCTGTTCCTGCGTCCTTCTTGCTTTCATGCTGTTACACACGTTCACAGTGCTGTTGCTGTGATACGCAAACGCACATCCTTTTATCTGCTTTCTTAAAAGCCTACAGATACGCTGCACGTTCCTGAGCTTGGGCTTCTAGGCTTTATAACACATCGTTACAGTTCATACACATATCATAACAAATGACAAGGCAATTACCGGCTCAGAAAACAGCTGATCATTTCCAACCGAATGAAATCCCAGTTTAACTGCCAAAGGAGCTTCTAGTGCATGTTTACTGCTCTGTCCACGTCTACATGCTCATCCTCAATTTTTCCTGAAATCAAGGGTATAAAAACAGTTTACGGTGCTTTTGTTGGAGTAGCTGTCTCTACTGTCCATGGAGGACTTTCTACTTAACCCCAAACTAACCCCCAAACTCCCCAGCGCATCCCAAAAGTACCTACACCCCTCTAGCCCACACCTAGCATCAGGCATGGTGCCAATACGTTCATGGTTGTCAATCTGCTCCAGAGAGTCCTATACTATTGGTTTCTCTAGAGAGACTAGACAAGCTGTGTATGCATTTGCATAGCTGTGTCAGAAAAGGGTGCAACTTAAAGTAGCATTCGTTAGAAGCATGTCCATAAACATTTGGACACATAGTGTATCTCACATACCTAAAATATGGCTTTGTGACTTTTCTTCTGAAACCAGGACTGACCTGGCTGCCATAAAAGAACAAGAATTATAGCTACTGTGTTAAAGTTTATCTGCTCTCTGGAGGGTCAGGAGTTCATTCTACGTCCAGAATGGGCTACAGGACAGTTTATCAGCCCAGTGTGTAAATAATAAGGTAAGAACTATGAAAAGGCTCCATGATAACCAGTTACATCACTCTTATCAGTTTAGTGTTGTGTGATGAACTGTATCGGTGCATACAGAGTGTCACACCGAGAAGAAATATTTGGCCTGCTGGAAACAGGAAATCAGCTTAGTGCATCCCAAGGTGACCCAAAGTGGAGGAATCATCAGAGCAGGTTTAACATACTTGGCTTATTTCATATGAGCTACTAGGAAGGAAAGATATCCACGAACAACTGTTCAAAAATCAGGTCCATAATATACATGTAGACCATACATCCATCAGCCATGACATTGAAACCACTGACAAGCATCTCCAAAACATCAGGTAGGACTTGTAGAGCAGTTCCTGTACGCAGTGGTCAGTGCCTACCCTCCCCAAAGTGCTTCAAGGAAAGACAACCAACAACAGGCTGCCAAGGCTCACTGATGCTTATGGAGGTCCCACCTCACAGCATACAGGACTCTCCTGTAACGTCGGAGTGCAAGACAGTTTTGGCAGCACCATACACAATACATGGTTTTAATGTTATGGCTGATTGGTGCGTGTGAACCTACAGATGAACAAACGACACACTCGGAACATCTGACATTTATTTCAGTCCTCCTGAAAGTAAAAGACAGTGTACATGCTGATGCCTGGTGTGACAGATCTCATTGGAATTAGTCTAAAGCTGAGCCCATAAGAAGGCCTCTGACTGCGCTGATCCGTGCTGCAGGAATATGGGGTGAAAGGACACAGCGTGAACTCTTCCAAGCTGCATTTTAAACATTGTCCAGTCTAACAACACTCTGTCTTTCTCACAGAGGAAGACGTCATGGGGCTGGATTCACAAAAGCATGGTTGGAGGAGGTTGAAGGAGGTTGAAGGTTCTTGTAATGTTCTTCTATTAAGGACAATAATTAGTCTTAGAGTAGTTTCGCACGGTATGCCTTGGAATCAAACCATCACTATCCCTTAACTTAGCTGCTTAAGCAGCTCTTGTCCAGTTTTGGTCATGCTGGTCAACCAGCTTGGTCTTGCTGGATGTTTAGCTTGGTCAGGGTTTTCAACTAAAACATGCACTCTGCTGGTGGCCTAAGCTGGTTGACCATCTTAAACCCCACTCCGTGTGATACGAGTGTGATAGTGACACGGAAAATAACGCCTCCCAGACGACGGAATCCGTGGGCTGAACCCCCGGGTCTCTATGCAGTCAGGTGACATCACTGGTAGGGAAGATCTAGTACATTGATCAATGCATTCACCTATGTTCTACTGAACCAGTGGTGAGATCCTTTTCTTCTTCTGTATTGAGTAGCCTCTGTGTTCTAGTCTCTGCCCGAAAGTCTTTGGGAAACACTTCCGTTGGGTTGTGAGCTGCTTTGTAGTGTTTCGGAAGTTGCATTTGGGAATTTGGGTGTTCTTAAATGGAGATTCTGTATCGGGAAGAGTTCTGGACTTTCTCTGCCACTGTACGCATGTCTCAGTGCTTTCATGAATCCAGCCCACAGTTTGTCTGTAAGCTTATCAAAGAACATTTCAGTGCTTAATATTCTTAAAACCAACATTCCAAGAAGACGCTCCTTCTGACATCAACAACGAACGCGAGTTGCCCTATTATAGCATTATTTCTCTCTTTTTGTTCATTGTTTTCATAAAAAGCCTATGAAATATTATTGTCCAGTCATAACATTTGTTGCGATTTGTCACGTTTGTTTCCTCAATCAACTGTAAGTTCACTGCAAACGCCTGTTATCATGCAGCGGTGTAATGCATTGCGTAATTCCACTCAAATAAATATGTAACATAAATCAACTCTATAATGAACAGAAGTGGGAGCTCTGAGGTTAAGTCTGCAGTCGTGGTGGCCGTGAGCTCTACACCTGGTCTTCTAGAACTTCCGACGCCTGGAAAAAGGCACACTCTTGGTTCTCAGCAGCTGGACCACTCCAGCAAGCTCCGTAGCTTCTCTTTGGCAAGTGGATTTCTAGGCTGGTGGGGGGCAGATAAACAGAAGACAGCAGATATTTCACTTCAGTACAAGACTTTCCTTTAGCAGCAGCTTCAATTTGACGTGTGTAGCTTCACTAATGGGTTTGGTCGGTAAATAAAATGGCTATGTTTGTGTATTCCCGTGGTCATCGTGATCCCTGATTCCTGAGATCCAAGTGAACTCCTCCATAAGGTCTGTGCAGATTGCATGATGCCCATTACTTGGTGTCTACTTTAGCCGTTTAGATCTAATGCAGACCTGGGACTCCACGCGTCTTAATCAAATGAGTACATCTGGAGTAAAGGGGGAGGAACTAAGTGCACTAAGTAAAATCCTGTCTAGTGATTGATCACCTGTGCTCCGGGTCCCTCAGGTAGTCCACCTCCTCTGCTATAGATGCCTTTCGTGAGTCCAATCCTGCATTCGCACCAGCATCAGCACTGCTCTCAACGTGCACAGCCTGGAAATCATGTTGCTCGTTTTGGATGCTGTGGATGCCACTGTGGGAAATACAGCATGTGAGGACAGACCTGTCGCCTTAACTATTCCCAGAAATAACTGCAAAAAGCCATATTATTGTTTTAGGACCAATTTCTTCAATTATATAATGATAATAATAATAATACTAATTTTACAGCAATAAGCTTTAAATGATTAAACATATTGCTGTGAATCCAAATCACTGCACCAAATTGTTGTGAATCTGTTGTGAAATTGCTTTCGCGGACAGAAAGCATGCAGCCTGCCTTGAAGAGCTCTGCTGGGCAGGCTAACCTAAGCCACGCCTACTTAAGACCCTACTTAAATGGTTGCTTTATAACCCCAGTGGAGACCCTGAGGGTCAATGACCTTTAACCTCTAGGCTGTCTGGACCACAATTCTCTGCGGACAAATTCAGACCATGCAACATTTTAAATTCTGCATGCTGAGTTACCAGCTGCATACAATCAAACAACAGAATACTCTTCAAATTTCCTACAATCCCAGAAACTCTAGACTGGACGTGGACGTGCATCTCAAGGATTCAAGACTTGACACGGACTTGACTCTTGACTCGCAGAAACCCTGATTTTCCTGAGATGAGACACTTAATTTGGACTCACACCCCAGAGACTCTAGACTAGACTCGAGACTCAGGGGCTCAAGATTCGATGCTGACTTCTCTCCAGGGACTCTTGACTTGACACCAACCAACACCACGGAAACTCGACACTTGACTCAGACACTCATACAACAAAGATTCTAGACTGGACACAGACTTGCATCTCAAGGATTCAAGATTTGACTCTTGACTTGCAGCACAGACACCCTGAGTTTCCTGAGATTTGACACTTGATTTGAGACACAGAGTCTCAAACTTTGACACAGCCCAGAGACTCTAGACTAGACTCCCAGGGACTCAAGCTTGGACACTGAGTCAGTCCCTCAGGGATACTTGTCTTGGACTGTTTCCTGCCCCATTATGTTTTTATTAGCAAAGAGAGCACATTACCATAAATGAGTTGTTGTGTCCACTTTGTTTAAAAACAGATTTGACTTGCACTCCAGAGACTCTAGATTGGACTCACATGACTTGTGTGACTTTCAGATGTGCTCTAAACACTCTGACAAGTGCCAGATTGAGTCCAAACTGTGCTGGACTCTGGAAGTCTACGACTGGAATCCTGGATTCTGGAACGCTAATGTAATCCAAACAAAGTACATTCTTTTGGTCAAAGTAATGTAGGGCAAGCTTTATCCAGGCCACGTTATTAATTCACCACCGTGTTTATAATACGCTGAAAAGCGTATCACGGTCCCTAGCAGCGCACATATTGTCACATATCAGTCAGCTGGGTTGTTTAAAACGGTCCTGCAGGGAAATCCAGCGCCAGTATGTCCACATTATTCACATAACGGATTAACATTAGGCTTCATTGCCTTGAGGACAATAAACATTTGAATGGAGTCATTTGTTCCCCAAACTCCAGCTGGAGGACAATGCTCGCCTTCCAGCCTCTGCTTCACAAAACAGGTCATGTGATTACATTACTTCTTTGTTTTCTGCAGTCTGCTGATCTGGAGCTGCCGTTCCTCCAGGATTGTTCTCAAAGACTCAATTTCTCTCTGTTTGTCAAGCAGCTCCCTCTGGAGGCGATGGTTGGTCTCCTCTAGGGTCTCACAGTAGGCCTGAAACAGGTGAGAGACACAAAGGGCCTGTTACAGGCAGATCTGAACCCACTTGTCTGTAGACTCACGCCGGCTCTTCAATTCAGGCAGAAATGAATGAGTTGTAATAATATATTGTCAGGTTTAAATTAGCTTTGACTGAATGTCCTCCATTGAATGCTGCTGAAGCTGCAGCGTGTGTTTAGATAAAGGGTGAAATGACACACATTTGCATTATTTTCTGACCTATTTTTCCAACTAAAAATGCTTCACACGGTGATGTTATTTTCTGAAATGTCGATGTTTATCAAGAAAAGGTTGCGTTTGACCTGTTTCCGTCTCTGATTTCAAGTACGCGTTAAATTCTCTGATATTCACAAATCGTTCGATTTATGCCACGAACAGTTTCCGTTTCCATAGTTACAAGTTTTAGAATTTTATAAATTTCATTGTTAATTATTAAAGTCGGATGGAAAAAAAATTATATCCCAGTCATTAAATATCATAACATAAATATCCACAACTTTTGGAAATTTAATTAAAAAATCCTTGATCAACGAGTTTAATCAACCAAACATCTAAAACGATACCACCAACTATACATTTATTCAACTAAACATCACTTAATAATAAGTGTGTTATTATAATTATAATTACCCGTTTCTGTTACTGCACCTTTAAGATTTATATTAACAAAAAATCTGTTCTGATTGGCTGTCCTGTATTGTGTGTATGAGTGGGCGGAGCTACACTGCCATAGGCAAACCCGATGGATAGTTCTTGTGAACGTTTTGAAATTCCATCTTTTTAAAACTGTAAAACTGTATGTGACGGCGGCCAAACGCCATGAAAGTCACGATTCAAGAAGACTCTCACCCTGCTCTCTTCCAGACTGTCAAAAGGACCAGGTGGATCATCCAAGCACAAGAACCCTCGTACTGCATCACTGCGAAAGAAGGCAGACAGGCCAGAACAATACAGCCATTCAGTGTCGTAACAAAGATTTGCCATGTCTTCATTGATATACGTGACAAGAACACTGCCAACGTCTACAGGACTCCCGTAGAAGATCATCTTAACCAGTAAACAGTGCATTCAGTGATGCTCGCTTGACCACTTAACAATGGTCTTTGTGCTGAGGTGTCATGAGATCCTGAGATGGACGTCAAACCAGCCGAAACCAGCTGAATGCAGTGTGTTATTGTGAAGGACCATCTTGTGGACACCTACTCATCCTGTGTTGTGGAGTCAATAAGCTGACTACAACCCTTGGCCAAAGTTGCTAGTGTGGACTACCATGTTGGCCTAGATACCACGACACTGGCAGTCATTGGTGGCTGTAGTGTATTCTGGGTCACCTGTTAGTGATGTCTTTGTGGACGACCAGGTTCTGGAGGAACGCTTGAAGGCCCAGCTGTCTCTCCTCTAGAAAGTTCATGTCATAGTTGTCTTTGAACCAGCGTTTGGGTGGCAGAGCAAGTCTGAATTTGGGAAACATCTCCTTAAGCTGACAACACATACAGACAAACCCACACGAGAAGATAAATAAGAGAAGATCAGTTTTAGGCAACTCCTCTGATTTCACCAGGACTTTGCTGTCACCTGACCCAGCTCATTCCCTCCTGACCTTATCGTTCAGTCTGCAGAAGTCGGTGTATCGCCTGAAAATCACCCAGCTCTCGTCTGGCGCTCTGCTGACCAGTACCTTATAGACCTGAACAGACAGAGGGAAAGAGATTAACAACGGCAGACTGAAAAAATGTGAGTGTACTCGAGCAGATCATGATGATGGTCTCGGTCAGCTGTCATTTTTGGTGTTTTAAAAATAGGTTCCACATTGACGTTGTGTGTGTGACTGTTAGATAGTCACCCACTTCCGTTTATTTTCAGAGAGGACGTGTGAGAACGGCAAGACTTGCTCAAACCTGCATTCTCAGACCTCTGTTTGAGAGCACTGAACACCAAAAGACCCCTAGGACTGGCATTTGCATTGACATGAACCGAACATCCCAGTAGACCCCCTAATGATCCCAATCATGGCCCTGAATCATGGTATGGAATTCACAAGACGTTAAAGCAGATCCTCCTGAAAGTTGTAAAGTGGGAGCTCATTGCGCTTTAGTGAACCCTGGACCCTAGTGTTGGGTGTCCTTTCTGGGAGGGTGTTGAGAGTCCTGTAGCGTGAGCGTAAGGCTTGTTGGGAAGCCAGTGTTTCCAGTCGCTCATCCTGGAGGCAGCCCTGCCCTGCATATTTAAGAGCTTTCCATGCTCCCACCACAAATGTGTGACTCCAGGTCCAAGGTGGTGGAGAAACACTGGTTTAAGTTGGTGCACTTATAACAGCAAAGTGTCAAGTATAGGTACAAATATTGACCTATACTAGATGCAGTGTCATGCTGTTCACCAAGAGATCGAAGAAATAAATGGACATCAGTCTAATTATATTATATATAGTAATGTGTGGTCAGTGACACCAACAGTCAGAAGCTTACCGTGAATTTCGCCCTTTCCTCCATGACCTCATACCCAACTAAGGTGGCTAAAGGTGGTCCATCATACAGACTCCTTCCACCGGCTCCGCAATCCACACTGTTCATCTTCCTCAGCCCACGCTTCATCCATGAGTCCTGTGTGAGCGATGTATCCGAGTTGACAGTCAGGTTGCATAGGCTGGAGGACCTCCTAAATCCAAGTCTGAGATGCCGGACAGATGGATACCTCTCCATGGGGTAAGGCACTGGGACGAATGGGCCAGCCATATCTGGAGATGGGAGGACAACATCGAAAAAGAGTTCTGAGCTCCACATAGACCAGTACATCCAGTATCTACCAGCATAGGAACTGAAGACTGACAGTTCTAATCTTCTCTTCTACCCAGATGAGTAGAACCTGAGAAAGTGGATTTTTTTTACACCTTAGAATTAAATTGTACCATTTAATGATATTATGTTCACTTACATATATTAAAAACTTTGCAGATGAATTATTGTGAATACTTTTTTGTGGACTTACCAACCGCAGATTAGTTGTGGAGGTTGATCACAGTGTTTTGAGGAACAGGAGCGAAATGATCCCTAATAAGATATTGTTGCACCAAGATCAGCTGACAGCTTCAGCTCCGGCTCTGTACCCCACCCGTATTAGGTCATGCCCCGCCCAGCGCGCTGTGATTGGCTCATAGTTAACGCTCGCAAGCAGTCCGACGTTTCGACCAATCCTAGTGCGGATAGCGTGAACAATTCAGCCAATCGGAGTTTAAGGAAGGCGGGACGAGTCAAAAATGGGTGGGATTAAAAAAAGCATCGCCACACTCGCGTACAATCACTAAAGTGTTTTATCTGGAGGCGGGACATTCAGGCTACGGATTGATTGACGGCGAGTGGAGCCAATCAGATCTGAGAAAACAGAACTCTTAAATCTATTTAAAAAAAATATTTATTTAAAAATTCTAGTTGCTTAGAATTAAAAGCTGTTTATATGCGTGTGAAATACGGTAATTAAGTTAATCTAGAATTAAATTTTTTTGTAATTATTTTAAAACACCCAAAATACAAAATCACCCTTATATACTATATAAAACAGTGTTTAGGTGAAAATATAAAATATTTTATTTTTAAATAAATTAAAAATATATATGTATATCCATGTACAACAATTCACTGCATACTTAATGTAATTATTGTAAGATGTTACAATCAGCACCGAGAGTGCTGGAGATCCCTGGAAATCTGTTGAGTTTCTCTGAAACCTATTACATAATGGGAATTCCCAAACCTCTTAGGCTGACAGCGGTGCCAGATCTAGATTTAGGCTGCCTCAGAAGCATTACTGTGTTACATGATGTGAAGTACCTACACAGCTCTACATAGCCTAGTCACCAATCTGGATAATGTGACTGGTCAACCATCAAAGTTTAGAACTGCTGAACTCGATAAGGTGATGAGTGATGGTTTAGGGAAAGCCAGGTGATGCAATAAATAGATAAATACATAAAAACTCAGTATTGTGGGCTCCTTTAAGCAGCTATCTAGCACTCAGAACATTAGATTAACACATGATCACAAAGCAGCATAAGGGTTCTATTAAAAGGTCCCCTGTGTAATAAATCATTACATTAAATTATCAAACTGTTCCCTCAACTAAATATTATTTTCTCAGTTTAATAAATCATTTATTTTTTTAAATAAATAATTTCCTCAATTTAACAAACCCCTCCCTCAATCCAATAAACCATTTCCATCTTTAATTCCCTTTATTTAATCACGATCATTTCATAATCAATGTCCGATCAGCGATTGGCTGGAAACTAAATATAAAAGCTTTTAATATAATCGTCCCACCCGCACTGACCAATCACCGCGCAGGCTGCTGACCGGTGGGCGTGGCTTTTGCGGGCAAGTGAGTGACTCCGCCCACTTCTCCGCCCACCCACACCTGCAGCCCGAAGCGGAGTCGGTTCAGTTTGAACGGAGCGCGAGGACGGTTAACGGCCGCTAACGGTTTAACGGCGCTGCGGTCCGAGCGAGCGAGTGTGTGAGGGAGTGTGAGAGTGTGTGAGGGAGTGTGAGAGTGTGTGAGGGGCGGAGCGACAGTTCGTGCGCAGTTTCTGTCCATTAAAGTTAAGAAGCGACCGTTGGTCTCGCGCACGTCTCCGGTTTAACCGAAACTTGGGTGAAGAGCGTTAAATTGGACCGTTGTTCGCGTCCTCATCGTTCCAGTTCCGTTAAGCCGCCCCTGCCCCGTGTCGCGGCGGTCCCCGTTGGAGCTCCGGGCGGCGGTCCCCGTCCCCCGGCCGCTACTCTCAGTCATGCCTGCCACCGGACGCTCCGGCCCGGCGGCGGCGGCGCCCCGTGCGGCTCTCCTCTAACCGCTCTCCGCCCGTTTCTCGGTCGCCATGGAGCCCGCGGGCTGCGTCAACATCGGCAGCCTGACCAGCGCGCTGCCCGTCATCCCCTACCGCAAGCTGACCGACCTGCACTACATCAGCAAGGGCGGCTTCGGCACCGTGTTCCGGGCGCTGCACTGCGACTGGAGGACCACCGTCGCCATCAAGTGCCTGAAGCTGGACTCGCCCGTCGGGGAGAGGTGAGCTCAAGGTCTCGGGGCCTTTCCTGCAGTCAGGAGGCCCGTGGAGGCTCTTAGTGCAGGGCTGAGGATCTGGACCTGCTGTGGCTGCTGCTCCACAGGCTTCCAGATCTGAGCAGGAGCAGCTCTCGTTGACTTGCTCCAGTGTTTCAGTGAAGTGTGTATAAGGTCCTGTAACTTCTCAGATGGCCTCCAGTGCAGCTGTACTGGGGTTTGGGCACTTTTGGGGATCCTAGGGTCTAATATAACAATCCCAGCTCCAGAGTTGAAGATCTTGAGTGGTAGAGCAGAGCATGGACCCAGGAAAAAGCAGATGTTAGAAGGATGTTGCACTGTATTCTCTGAATTTGAAAGTGAAAATGAAAATCAGGCTGGCAGAACTCTATAGAACATTATAGAGACGTTAAATTGCAGAAAACCAGCACTAGTGCTGGACGATGTGGACAACAAATCGCTCAATGATGATGTACAGTTTGATATATGAGGTGGAAAAAGCGATGGTGCACAATAAAGGTTCCTGCAAGGTTGAAAGAATGTTATTTAAAACGTTTCAACTCCATCGTCTCAGCTCATATCACGATTAGATCCCGATATCGGTATTAATATCGATATATCGCCCAGCCTTAGTTAACACCAAGCTCCTACATTAGACAAATGTTGAATTTTGTTTTGAGTTGACCTCAAGCTTGAACGTTAGACAAACATTGAGTCTTGGTTGGAAACCAAAGTCACATAGCAGTTAGTTGAAGTCAACCTCCAAAGGTAGAGCGACTGAATTTGTGTTTGCATCAGAATTTAACCTTGGGTTGACGTGAAGCTCTTGTTGTTATTCTATTACTTAACACCATAACGGTGTTGTTACAGTGTGGTTGTTAATGTGAAGTTCAACAGATGCTTGGATATTGGGGGTGTTTTGGCCATCATACCTCCTAAATTAAACAATACTGGTATTTTATATGATGATGTCATATCATGTTTGGAAGATGTTGGACTTTGGTTACTTCACATCAATGACTTAAAACCAAGGAAATATCAATATGAGCTGACGTCACTGTTCTATGTCAAATTCATGTCCTGACATTTACTTTTGGACTCCCCATGTCCCAACCTCATTTAACCAGGTACCAACATCTGTTAACGTTGGTGCCCAGCTCAGGACCAACAGATAAGAAGGAAACTGAAAGGCAAAAAGGACAATTAGGAAGTAAGAATGAAATACCAAAATGGCATTTAGGAAGTGTAATGACTTTCCTCACAAATAGGAGTAAAAGTGTTTGAAAAATACCAATATTTGTCTGGTACTTCTACCAATGCACATCTACGAGACCTGAGTATAATGTGACATGAGATTTGACTTAAGTCTACAAAACAGATATCTGGTTATGGTCTGATATAAAGCACTTCCTGAAAGACCAACTCACTCATCACCAGAAATCACATGGTGTCAATCTTGAGGAACAGTTTGGTCTGTTGTGAGCTCTAAGATAAGATAAGCCTTTATTATATAAAGATAAATCATTTATTCTTGCAGTGAGGAAATTGACAATGTTGCAGCATTAAAGGGAAAGCAAGGCACTCATCTGTTTCTAAGAATCCTTTTAAACGTTCTTGCAGAGAAAGGAATTGTTTACTGAAAGAAGCTGAGGTGCTACACAAGGCCCGGTTCAACCACATAATCCAAATCTTTGGTGTGTGCAACGAGCCGGAGTTCTTCTGCATAGTCACAGAGTACATGACCAATGGATCTCTGGATGAACTCCTGCACGAGGTACGGTTTCATACAGAAACACAGTCTTTAACCCTCAAAGGCTGTGTTCAGATTATTCAGTTCAGATATTTTTGCTCAGATCGGATTTGGCTTGATGGTCCACGTTCGTAAGTGATCTGTATTATATTAACTGTGAGTGAGTTACTTCTATCTGTGTGCAGTAAGTTCTTTTGGCAGCAGTGCAGCAGGAGCAGTTTCACCGTCATTCATAGAACAGTGTGGTATTTTTGCCCATTTTAATAAAGTGGTGACACTTCGTGACGCATATTCATGGATTCACTGGATCTGACAGATTTCCATTGTTTAAAAATATAATTTTTGAAAGTTTGCTGTGCACTTGCCTCACAGCATGAAGCTGAAATTCCACCTTAAAACACACTGCAGTTATGCAGTTATGTTTGCTGGGATAAGTGGGTTAGGTGAGCTGTTGGAGCAGCCGTGGAAAACCCTACTGGTGGGAACGTATTTCCCAAAGGGTTAATATGAACAAATCTGATCATGAAACATAGTCATGCAATTCACTGATTAAAATAATCTGAAGAAATAGCTTTTAATCTATAAAATGAGCTTGAAACATAAAGCCACAGTAACAGACTTCTCTGTAAGGACATTGACCTCCATCAGCAACAGCACTAAGCGCGTGGATGGACACCAGAAATCGTATTTGATCTAGTATCACATTAAGGCAAATCGATTTTGAGTCACTTCAGCCTGGAAATGTGAACGTAGCGAAAATGCTCGATTTGTTTGTGTTTGTTATTTATTTATTTGTTTCTTTTAGATCCAAGTGATCAGAACTCTTTCTTCACAGGATTATTTGTCATGCTCATTGTGTTCTCTCCCCTGTGTGACAGAAAAACATGTACCCAGTCGTGGCTTGGCCACTGCGACTTCGAATTCTTTATGAAATTGCACTGGGAGTCAACTTCCTTCATAACATGACTCCTCCGCTGCTCCATCATGACCTGAAAACACAAAATATCCTGCTGGATGGAGAGTACCATGTAAAGGTTGGTGTGTTGTCCTCTTTTTAGTGATGGTGTTCCATTATTCTTGTCCCTTTCATCATCATTTCCTTGCCTCAGCTCTATGTTTAGAAGCACAAGTTTACTGAGCAATCATTTGCCTTCAGATATTAATTGACTTGTACTTACTGCAGTTATGTGGAATGTGAATTTGTGTGGGAGCACGTTCACCAGGAAGACCATGAATCCTAAAATCAATATTCATGAGTAACCTTTCCAAAAAACCTGAACGATCTTTGGCAGACTTCACTGCTCTTTCTGCCAAAGTCGTTTTGAACCTGAATGACTTAAAGGAAACCTGTTACAGCTCCCTGTTAAAAGCAGAGGGTCATTTACATATGAGCATGACCTTGATTATTCCAGAAACAGCCTTCTATAAACCTCTTACATTAATGAGGATATAGTTAGAACTGGGCTATCACACAGCAGACCACTTCAATGAGTGCTGTGTTGATTGCAAGAAGCCAAATCATTCTCGAGTCATCGCTTGGGATTTATCGGAGTCTTGGTGAGTCTTGACCCCCGTAACCTTATGGTGCTCCTGATCTCATTTGTGTGGTTTTTTTGTGTGTCATCCTATATCAGATAGCAGATTTTGGCTTGTCTAAGTGGAGGCAGCTCTCAATCAGCAAAATGTCTGGCTCAAAGCCTGCTGAAATGGGCGGCACGGTCATCTATATGCCACCCGAAGAATATGAACCCAATAAGAGTCGGCGAGCTGATGTCAAACAGGACATGTACAGGTCTGCCTCTTTGTTCCATTATTCATTGTGTTGAATCGGGCAGCTGGATAATGTGCTTATTGTCGTTAAAATACACACTAAATGGAATTTATCATTAGAATAATTACATTATCAAAAGGCTTTCTACTTTCTTTGGTGTCGTCCTAGTTTATTGTCATTAATTTAGACTGAAGCAGTAATAGCTTCAGATATGCTAATGAATACCAACAGCCGACCAATTATCATGTACATTGTGTACTGCGTTCGCTCAGGAATGACTCACGACTCATGATTGTATCTGCATCCGTTTGTTATCCGAGTTTTCTGACTGGTAACATATGTTTGAGTTGGCTGTTTGTCAGCTCACTGATAAGACAGAAAAGAATGTTCAGTGTCTAACTTAAATTGTTCTTGGCCTGAATTGGTTAATTGATTTTTTTTTTACTGGTCACTAGTTAATAGCACTGCCTTTATGACTGTAGTTAGAAACCACACTGTATGTCCAAATGTTTGTGGACACCCTTTCTAAGGTTGCACTCATTGCTGAAACGTGCAAATCTACATCACACACAGCTTCCGTAAAGCTTGTAGAAAAGTAATGCCAGTTAGTGCAGCTACAAACGACTAAGTTAATCTATTTTAGTCTAAATCACTCATTTTCCCTTATAAAAATGTTATGTTTTCAACAACAAACTCTCATCGTATGATGTAGCACAGCAACTTGTAAACACAGGTTGCCGTTTTGCCGTGTAAAAATTTTAAGTTCTACACATTAAATATTATTCTGATCTAAAATGTTGATTTTGATACATGTTCAGTATTCACCCCATCAATTACAGTGATTAATCACAACAGCCCTAATGACAGGTGTATAAAGCACCCCAACATAAAGCTGTGGAGCAGTAGAACTTTGTTACCTAGAATGATGGTGTTCCATCCAATATTTTTGGGAAGAGTTGGAGTGGTGATCATCCAACATCCTGACCTCACTAATGTTCTTCTTGCTGGATGCAATCAAATCCTTACAACAATGATCCAAAATCGAATAAAGTATTCCCTCGACAGTAGAGTTACTCCAGCAATAGCAGGATAGACTCTTTAATACCCTTGATTTCAGATGAAACAATGGATGAGCAGGAGTCCCAATACTTCTGTCCATAAACTGCATGACCAAGTCAGTTATTTGTCCAAGGACGTACAGTTGAACTGCTTATATGCCACCTCATATTGAGTACCAGTAGTGGTCGCTGAGGTGTCCAGACAGCATGTCTGGGACATTCAGGGGTCTGAAGTGGTTTCATTCTTGCTGCACTTTCTCATACATTTGTTGTGATTTTTAAACGCATTCCCAGACCAGTGAGCAGGGTTGACGTGCAGCGCTGTGTGTACAGCACGGTCAGCTACAGAGCAGTGTAAGCAGTGTGTGGTCACACCTGCACTGGCTTCTCCCTTTCTGAAAGGCCTTTTTGGAGTAGTAGTTTCATTTGAGAGGCAACTCTGTTACTTCCTCTAGCACATGACAGAACTCGTCTTGTGTTACTCCCCATTTAGTCCCTGATTAGTCACAGAGGCCTGTTGAAATTGTTGGACTGATGTGAAAGTTTTTCTTCCTCTAAGGGGAGTCCCGAATGGGTAAGCGTGGCAACTCTTCACTCATTCACTGGCCTTGTCTTTGCTTCCTCTTTCAGTTATGCCATCATCATGTGGGAAGTGCTGTCTCGACGGATACCTTACGAAGGTAGTGGAAGTGGAAGTTTTGTGTGAATTTCTTTTTCTGGTTTTCTTTTCAAAACCTTGACTTATTGAAAATGCAGGCCAACAGACATGTCATGAACCCCTCCTCTTTACATTGTTCTATAGAAGTATATAGAATATTTGTTTGGGATGTCCAGGTCAGGTTATGTTGCTCACTCGTGCTGCTGAGTGTCGGCCAATTCTGATCCGATCTTTGTGGTTATTATCGATAATACAGCCCCACAGTCTGAATACGATAAGCTTCTGATTGATCCTGAAAGAAAATCACATTTTTAGTAACAGTTTATGTACAACATGTTTTGGATTCACTTATTTAGTTTAGTAGCGACTTTCTAAACTATTCTTTTATAGTGTGTTTAAAATCTTATAATCCAATCGGACTGATGGATCAGCTCCCAGTGCCTTTAACTACTGCATTCAAATCTGTTTATATGTCTATATAGTAGAACACACTCTGGACTGATATCAGTTGTTGCTGGTTTACTACTGATGTGAAACAACTAGTCTGTGGTGAGAATCAGTAATATTTATACACAGGGTTGCAGTGCTGTTCTGGTTTATGTTATTATAGTATTATTATGGGTCATATTATATACGTTTGGCTAATAAATGAACTGAACAACAGTTTGACTATTTTTAGAACTTTTGTCTATTAAACATTTAATCCAAGATTAGCCCCATCAGTCGCTGTAGGTACTGGATATGTAATAGGTACTGAATAAAGTAATGTATGTTATGTAATTAGTTTGTAATAAGCCTGAAATGTTTAGGAGATCAACAATTCATCATTCAGTTAATGGAGAAAATAAGAATTAAGACCTGAATAATCCATAATGAAAATAATCATTAGCTGAGACTAAACGAGTTCCGTGTTACACGCTGCTTCCTTATTTATTTATTTATTTATTTATTTATTTAATGTGTTTATTTTCAAAAAGGGATTGTTTTACAAAGTTATACTTTCATTAATGTTTCAGTTCAGTTTTAGGTAATGTAAAATGTGTTTGTTCAATCAAAAATTAATGGATTATGTATAATAAACAATAATAACTTGTAATATAATAACATAATATAATACTTGTATAATATAATACTTGTATAATAACAAATAATAATTAATAAGTTGTAGAAGAGTTGTGAAATACTGTTTACTGTGATACAATAAAACCATATTGTTTTCTGAGACAGTGATCATATGAATAAGTCATACTGTTTCAGCCCTTTTTGTAGATAAGCTTATGGATAATTTAAGAGGAAATCCAATATCAGACAGAATGGTTAGTCATATGAAGTTAGTGTGTGTCACTACTCTGTTTCCTTCTTTTTTCCTGATATATGCTGAGTAATTGTTTTTCCGTGTGGGCCAGATGCCACCAACCCTATGCAGATCATGTTTAGTGTCCTGCGAGGATTAAGGCCCGATACTGGACCGGACAGTCTGCCAACAGACATCCCCAGCAGGGAGACCCTCATCAGTCTAATGACCAACGGTTGGACCTCCAACCCAGATGAGCGACCTTCTTTCATCAGTGAGTGTCTCACTTTCACCTTTAAAGCTGCACTGACCCACCATCTTCCAACCATTAGCAACAAACCCACATTCTTAAGTGGCGGGCTGTACGTGTTTGTGTGCTGGTCGACTCTAGACTGCTCTCCCCCATTCGTACTGGCCTAGAACTTTATGCCCTGCTTTTATACTGATTCATATGGCTTCTCAGTTCGTAGAGACATTGGGGAAAGCTTTACTGTTGAAAGGAGGCTCTAGTACCCGGTTTGGCCTCTAGTCTGGGTACAGGTTTAGATAGAGTTGGTCATGGAGGTCTACAGGTTCTGTATGGCATTCTGCAAAACAACTACCCACATCAGTTGCTACTGGGCCTGTAGATACTGCACAATAGTAGGTTGACGAAAGCTGGCGTCCCAACTGCGCTAATATAAACAATCGATTGTCAAAAAATGTGGCCATCAAACATGCCAAGGCTTTTTTATTTATTTATGTGTTTGTTGGTAAATTAGATTGTACTAAAGCCTTTCTTAATGTTCTCTATACATCGTAGAAATGCAGTGTTATGTTTTGATAGTTTACATGCAAATATAGGTGTCGGTAGTTTAATGGTCTTCAATAGAGTCTTCAATAACTGGGTATCGTTTAAAATTGATCGATTCCAATACAATCCCTTCAATTTGATACCAGGACCAAAACAGTACTTCTGATACTTTTTACCATTTTGTCAAAAAAATACAAAAACATGTATTTCTGAGCATATTGCTGATTACAGTTTAGTTTATTATTTTCTTTTCTGCGCACACACACATGCATACACATCTTTACTAGAGACTCGTTCTTTTAAAGCTCCCCCGTTCCCTCTATCTCTCCTTCTCTCTCTCTAAAACATGAAAATGGCACACAAGCAATTCAGGCTCATTTTCTTAAACCTATGGAACATTAATTATAGCAACCAGTCTTGGTTGTTATAAATGACTTGCTTACAGTATCACATATTGAATCGTGACCCAGTTTCATGTTTCATGAAGTGTATTGTATCGCCAGCTTCTGGCCAGTGTACAGCCCTAGCTCAGTCAATCAAATTTCACCCCTAACAGAAAGGCTTTGATCAGCCTGTTCTGTCGGTCTTAACTGCTGCTTTAAACGAGGTGCTGCCGGATTCAGGGAATTCACCTCCAAATGCTGCCAGACTGTATGTTTGCGAACATGCTGACCTAATCTTTAAATCCCATTTGCACCAGTGCAGTTTGTTAGAGCAATCAGATGAGTGTGCATGGATTATGTATAATAAACAATAATAACTTGTATTATTTTTACTTCTACAACTAATACGTTGTAGAAGAGTTGTGAAATACTGTTTACTGTGATACAATAAAACCATATTGTTTTCTGAGACAGTGAGCATATGAATAAGTCATACTGTTTCAGCCCTTTTTGTAGATAAGCTTATGGATAATCTAAGAGGAAATCCAATATCAGACAGAATGGTTAGTCATATGAAGTTAGTGTGTGTCACTACTCTGTTTCCTTCTTTTTTCCTGATATATGCTGAGTAATTGTTTCTCCGTGTGGGCCAGATGCCACCAACCCTATGCAGATCATGTTTAGTGTCCTCGTTCTTTTAAAGCTCCCCCGTTCCCTCTATCTCTCCTTCTCTCTCTCTAAAACATGAAAATGGCACACAAGCAATTCAGGCTCATTTTCTTAAACCTATGGAACATTAATTATAGCAACCAGTCTTGGTTGTTATAAATGACTTGCTTATAGTATCACATATTGAATCGTGACCCAGTTTCATGTTTCATGAAGTGTATTGTATCGCCAGCTTCTGGCCAGTACACAGCCCTAGCTCAGTCAATCAAATTTCACCCCTAACAGAAAGGCCTGTTCTGTCGGTCTTTACTGCTGCTTTAAACGAGCTGCTGCCGGATTCAGGGAATTCACCTCCAAATGCTGCCAGACTGTATGTTTGCGAACATGCTGACCTAATCTTTAAATCCCATTTGCACCAGTGCAGTTTGTTAGAGCAATCAGATGAGTGTGCATGGACTGCTCTCCTCTGTTTAATCTACTGCATAAACCTGAAAACACATTCTCTGTGCCTTCCGCTTGGTTCCTCACAGACCTCTGTGTTGGTTAGGCAGTAAATGACCTCTTACTAAACCTTGCTGTGTTTTGAATGCAGCGCTGTTCCCAGACCTGTGAACTGTACTGTGTTTTGTAACAGTCTCAGAGCAGCAGACCTATTTTTACTTTCCTATATTGAGGGCTTCTTAATCCAAAGAACCTTTTTTTTTTTTTGACAGTGGCCCATTTTACTGTTTGTCTTTGTGCCATTCTGTCCTTTGGTTCCTCTTTTTTGGACATGTTTCCCTGCCGTTCTTTCCCCTTTTAAGGTACTTCCTGCTCTTCTGTCTGTAATTGGTATTTTTAAGTGTTTGGTTTGTGAGTGTTCATGTATGTTTTTTTGCCAACTAGATTGTCTCATTGAACTGGAGCCCATGTTGCGGAGGTTTGATGAGATTGATGTCCTGGAAGCTGTACTGGAGGTCAAAAGATCCAAAGTGAGTGGATTTTAAATGGCAATAGTAGTTACACGCAGTTTTGTGTGGCTGTAACATTGAGCGTTGTCTTCAATCTTCGTTTTTACAATAAGATTAAAAAAAAGGTTTCAAACGAATAAATTAAGAGTAAATTGTTGTTAGAAAGCCGGATATATTTTAGCTGATTGACAGAGGAGGTGATGGATCATGTCAATCTGATTTTTCACCGAACATTCTACACAATCAGCTCCAGTTAATGATGCAAGCTGAACGGGAACCTTTGTCAAACCTCTGATGTAAGGTTGAAATGGTTTGAATGTACACATCAGTGAGAAGTGACAGCCAATCCTTAACGTTAGAAGAAACAACGAACAAGTAGTGTTCCAATACTTTTGTCCATGTAGTGTTATTGTTTATTTGTGTTGTTTGTTAAAGGTAAAACGTACTCTGGGCACAACTGGCTGCTGCTTCTGAAACAGTGTATTAGTCAAATATTTAGTAATGCTAAAATTTTAAATAGTGTCAATAATTAGTTGACATTAATAAACTGTTTATTATCGTCATAAGTACTGTGAATGTGCCCTTATTGTAATGTGTGACTGTAAAATGTCTCGTTTGTTTGGTTTCAGCATGTGATTGTTTTGATTATGGATTAATTTGCTGATTATTTACTCCATTATTCAGTTGATTGTGTGGTTTGTAAACTCTGGGGAGAAAATGATCACAGTGTGATAACCTGACGTTGAAGGCTTTGCTCATGTACATAATCGTCTCTGTGTTTTCTGTAGTTTATGAGGCCACTAAGCAGCAGCTCATCAAACGGGAAACAGGTGGAAGAGAAGCCTTTAAAACTACAGAACGCTCTGTGGCCGGTTAGTGTCTTTCAGCACTTGTTTGATATCCACGGTCAGTTTCTCATTAGTGTTTGCTTTATTATATTGTAGTTGATTCCAGTGTTGATTAGTTTGTATTTTACAATCATATAGCAGGAAAACAGTTCCACATCTGGATCAGGGTCCTGCTCCTCCCAGGAGACGGAAATGTCCCAACCAGGTTTCCTTACAATCTCAAATCCTTCTCATGGTAATTTTGTTTTTTTGTTGTTTTATTTAAAAAAAGAACACCGTTCAGAGGATTACAATTTGCTCTTCAGAGTATGAAAAGAAAACTGTATGCCTTCTCTTTTTCAGGTGCACGTGGACCCGTGTCGTCAGTTATATCTTTGCCTTTGGATGCCCCAAAACCTCTGATGGATCAGAGCTCTCCAAACAACTTGAACCCAGCGTACCAGACAGCCCATCCTATCTCTGACTTTAACATCCCCCTTAAACCACACCCACCTCAGAGTGAGAGCGACCTACCCCTCAATATCCACCCACTCAGCCTGCAGGCACACCCGCAAGGTTGGTCCAATGACATAAACGACATTTACATGATATATCCATCACTTTCGTGATGGAACCTCATATCTCAGGAGAAAGCCAAACCTTTTCGCCTGGTCAGAGGTCGGTGGAAAATGACTTAATTTCAAGTCATTTCGAGCATTTCTACTGTTCACACTGTTTTAACATCCTGATATGATGTATAAAGAGTAGATCACAAGAGGGAGAGTATTTTATCGTGACAGCGCTTATAATAACGGTCTCCACAAATACAGCCTCAACACATCTTCAAGTGTTATATTGCTTTTATAAAACAGTTCAGAAAATAAATAAATTAAGAAAATAATGAACTGAGGTGTTGCTTCTTCACAGTAATAAGCTCCACCCACTGCACAGCCTGCAGCTCCTTCTCCAGCTCCTTACACGCACCAACACATTAAACTCCACCCACTCACTGCACAGCCTGCAGCTCCTTCTCCAGCTCCTTACACACACCAACACATTAAACTCCACTCACTCACTGCACAGCCTGCAGCTCCTTCTCCATTATGTTTGCCACAGGCTGGTTGGTATACGTCACCCTTTAAGCTTTAAATGCAGTGTCTGTTTCACTCACACCTGCCGTAAATACAGGACATCTTGGTGAACAGGTTTCTTGAAATTGTGACCAAGAAAATCATAAAGCATGTATAATCTCCATCTTCCAGACTTCCCTTTGCCGTTGGACAACCAGGGACCGGCAACACGCTGGATTGCTTCACGTCGAGAGGAGGTGATACAGCAGATGACCGAGGCTTGTTTGAACCAGAGTTTGGATGCACTGCTGGCCCGCGAGCTGCTGATGCGCGAGGACTACGAGCTGGTGACCAACCAGCCCACACGTACCGCTAAAGTGCGCAAGCTGCTGGACACATGTGAGCGGCACAGCGAGGTATTCTGTCGCATAGTAGTGCGAAAGCTTCATGAGAACAAGCAGATGGGCCTGCAGCCCTATCCTGACCTAACGTCCCCAACACCTCCTCCGCCTTACAGTAGCCCAAGCGCTCCAGTCTTCTCCACCTCTTATAACAACGCCCGCAATGTTTTCTAATGTTCCAAGCCCTTCCAAACTTCAGCTGAACTTGCCCGAACTGGAGATTTGCTGGTTGGGGTTTTTGGGGAATACACTGAATCCTGGAATCTTCTGAAAGATCATGTTATGTTTCCCATTTTCAGACTGATTTGCTGCGTAGCTTTTTTTTCACATATTATTGCCTTTGTGGTCAGAAGATTGATTTTTTTCACAGCTGTTTTTTTCAGGGCCACTAAGCAAATAGGCCCTCGCTCTTCTTGGTTGCATTTGCATTTGCTTGTTACGAGACACAAGGTCATCAGAACGGCGTAATTGGTACCAGAACATGGAGAAAACCTCACTTCTGTACCACTGACATTGCCAGCGTTGTTTTGCTACAACATGATGATAAACCTCTCTGCAACTCTTGTCTTCCTCTTGAAAGCTCTTGATGTTTTCCATGACATGCACAAATACAAGGCCCTTAATGTAGCTTTTATATGTCGCCTCAATCAGTTGGTTTGTCCAACACTGGATTTTTTTTTCCCTGTAAGAGAAGGCCATTTTTAAAGGATGGATGTAGATCCTTTGCCTGTATTCATATCAGTAAAGTAAGACATTACTTGGGTTTTTATCAAATTCCGTTTTTTTTTTCTGGTCTAAGTTTGAGTTTTGTCTAGGGAAATGGCAGCTTTTGAATATTGTGCATAGTTGTCTGAAATCGAACCTTGCTTGTTTTGAAACTACAGAATGGCCGAAACCTTCAATGGAATTCAATCTCAGTACATTATTACTTATTACTCACAGTGCTCCGTGATCTTAAAAAGGAAAATGTATCATGCAGGTTTCCTAAGGGTGAACGTGGTGCCAGAGAATGCTTGCTCTGGCCTTCACTAATGCAGTCACACAGAAACAATTCGTAACTGCAAACCCAGATTTTGCTTATGCGAGCATAGAAAATGCTGATGCAAAGCATCAGAAGCTTGACACTTTGTTAGCCAAGTAATCAAGGCACTATAGCAGTGCAACAGGCTCCTCCATTAAAAGCTGTGGTGTAGAACCTCATAATTTCACACTTTCAGCATTTTGGGTACTACTGAGTGGGTGAATTAACGGTTTTAAATACAGGTCTGGCCTTCAGCAGCTTGCATGTATTTAAAATGATTATTATTTTTGCTGGAAAGTTCATATTTTGTTTACTAACTTTACAGGATTTTTTAAGTGGAAATAGGACTGTTCTTCACAGTTCTTGGATGGAATTACTTGGTCTAGACTTGGCTTCGAAAGAGTAAGATGGTGGAAACAAGCTTCAACAACTTCAGTTGAACAGTGTTTGCTTTTCAAACCGAATGTTGTAGCAAATTGTCAAACAAAAGGAGGCAACATAGACTTGGACCAGCCAGCCAAGCACTTTTGATTATCATCTCTATGGATTGAATGCTGGCAACCGAACATGCTGCTCTGTGGACAATGGCTCGGTGCAGCCATTGGAGACTTTGCTACAACACACCTCTGGGTTTAATTAGATCGTAGTATGCTGATGTCCTGTTTTGGAGCAATCTTTAGTCCTGGAAGGCCAGTTTAAACTCTGATTACTGCATTTTTTAAACCTTCCAAACTGGTTCCACTGGTACACTATGTGTCTTGTTACAGCATTGTAGAATGTGTTCGAGTTTACATCACAGACAGCCACATACAAAGCCCGAGTTATTTTTGCAAATTCTTTATGTAGCTTTTTGGCCTGGTTTTTGGGTTGAATTCGAAGTTCTAGGGATGCACCGAAATGAAAAATCTGTACTGAAACCAAGCAAACAAAACATGCTGAAGGCATTTTTTTCCCCACATCTTTCCACTTTTTTAACCATTGCATTAAATAAAGACCCTAAATGTATTTTGTCCTTCTTATTAAAGAAAAACTATTGGACACTAAATAGTTTTACACCCCAGCAGACAAACCAGCAAGGCACAGTATTATTAAAAATAAAATACAAAAAAATATTTTGTTCAACTAATTTATTTATTTCCCCCTTAAAACTACAGTATGATCGCTTGACATTTTAATTTTAACACATCCGTGTCTGCATATGTATATTTTTGGGTCTTTGTGACACTTTAAAATGCTTCCACAGTTTCCTGCATTTACAAAGAGAACATCAGTAGGGTTGGTTATTGCACTCGGTACCTTTTAAGGGAACCAACCAAATGGCATTACTAATACAGCGATTCACGTCACATTAATCAGTTCCAAATTTTGATACAAACACAGGGCAGTGGAAAGGGTGGTCACATTTCTCACCACAAGCAGACAGCGCTCTCTGCCTTATTTTTAACATAAAATGCAAATGTGGCAAGACTTCTAACCAGAACACCTGGTCAAGGAGAACATTTTTACACTGAATAGTGACCCACCACATCAGCAGCATGCCTGTTTGCTGGCAGCTAGTTATTTAGTTGTGAAGAACACAGTTTTACTGTTTTCAAGCAATACAGATATTTGCAGCTTGTATTTTAACACAGAAACCACCAGACCTTGAACACAGCTGCAGAATCCCACACGGTGTGTAAAATGTTACATAAAATGTTGAAATTGAGATGAAATTACTTTTATGTTATTCTAGCAAGAGTAAAAAAGGTACTGTTGGCTACCAATACAACACTCCACACTGGTGCAATTCGATTATGTCACCATTGTTCGGTTATTTGGTTAGAAATTATTTTTAGTCTATTTTTAGTCACTTGGCTTTTTTTTGCCATTTTCAGATGAATATTCAGTGCATCCCTACTTAGTGCTTCAAAATTCTTTTGCCTGGTAAAGATCCACCTAAATTAACCAGACCTTTCTCCATCAACTTCCCTTCTGACCCATCTATTACTGTGCTTTTACGTTGACCTTTTAAGACAGCATTTTTATTCGTTCGTCTCTCATCTACATAAAAGACCAAGAGGCTCCATCACCTCTGCGTTTAACCTCCTAAGAGTGAGTTGTGTTTGCTGAGCCCCAGCCCATCCCCCTACGCAAGTGCTGGACAGCTTTCAAATAGCTTCTGGTTTGCTCAGTCTTCCCTGAGACTGCAGATCACGCAGTCGCTTCATGCTGCGAACGTCAGTGAGTTAGTTGAGAAATAGATGCTGGGATGAAGAGCTCCATCACTGCCTCTCTTTCTCAGTCATCGTAAATGGATCGTCAGACGATCCAGTTTTTCAGTTGGCTCATAGTTTCAGTTCTAAGCATTGTTTTTGAAGTTCTGCGCTAGTTCTTAGGTGCTTTGTGGCTGAATGCATTAAGGCCTTTTAAACTCACGTAGAGCATTACCAGTGTCATCACTATGCCATGCTGACAGACTGAATAAACACAAACTCCATGCCAAATGTATTGTGGTAATATGACTGTCCATTGCCTTAATATACAGGCCAGGCCTAAATACAGACTTCTGTAATGTTGCCATTCCTTTGTCCTTTGTTTTATTTATGAAGTGGAACATCTACCAACATCTCTTTGCCTTTTTTTTTTGTAAAATCATGCACTCATTCTGAATAATGCATTACCTATGTAGCAGTGTACACTGGGCACGACTGTGTTTTTTTCTGTTTGTGCAGAACGTCCAGTCAGAAGGCTTATCTTTTCAAGCTGTGTTATTAAAATGTGTAAAACTCCTTCTGTTGTCGTGTCGTTTCACCTGAGTGTCAACAACTTTGGTTTTTGCCATGTAGCTCATACGAATCAGCTTTTATCTTGGTCTGCTTACTCTGGCAGATGGTTCAGGCAATTGGGGTGTAGACCAGTGCTTGGGAAACTTGAAACCATGTGTGCTGACCTCAGTGATTTGAAGGTTTTGATCACTGTTTTCTTGTAAAAGTAAAAATCATTCATAAATCTATGCTGTTTGACTCCCCCATTAAAAGGGGAGGTTCTCTCTCTCTCTCTCTCCCTCTCTCTGTTTGTCTGACCTCCCAAAATAGTAGGTGGAACTTGAGAAGCAGACTGTCCTCTGTTTGGAAAAACATCTCTGAATCTTGCCGTCATCTGGGGTTGCAACACCACCCAACAAGGGTGCTGTACCTTGACAGTGCAGCCTGAACCTGGAGCTCTTTTCATCTAGAAGCGAGAGGAAATCTCTTAATACTCAGCCAACTGTTCTCCTTTGACAGCCAAGCCTGTCTACTGTCATCCATCACCAATAATTGGAGGTACAGTGCATGGCTTGTCCTTATTGTTTGACCGGTTGCTGCTTGACCTTTACACCAGATGCATGGACTGATACTTGTACTTAAAACAAGGTCTGCTTGCTCATCAGTGGTGAAAAACTTGAGATTTGTGTTTAAGATGTGTAGAAGAGCGGCGGAGACATGCTCTCGGGTTGTGTTTTGTGTGTTTAAAAGTAGTTTTTCTATTATAATTATAATTTGCTGCTCCTGTTGGCCATTCATAGACATGTAATTATTCATATAAGAAACTGAATCCATGCGTATCTGAGAGATGGTGGCTGTTTGCGACAGCTTTGCTGGTAACGCATACAAGGGTCATACAGAAATCAACATGCCTATAGGCTGCAGAACTGGTTTGTGATATGAATGAAACAGCATTTCTGCCATTGTATCATGTACTTACTGTAAATGATGGTTGTTTTGACTGTAAAGTATTAATCTACTCATCAAAAACATTTGCACCTGGAAGGAATTAGGATTGAAATGCTGTTGGGAAAGAAGATAAAGATCACCAGGAACAATAAATTATGACCTGATCACTATTTATTGAGCTACACACACGGAAGCGGTGTCTCTCGGTACGGCTTTTGGTTTCACGCAACATGCCAGACGTCTCTGCATGGAGTTGTAGAGGTTCCTAATGGTGTCCTGTCATGATCCATCCCATGCAGCTTGAATATTCTCACTCAGTTCCCGCAGATTTTCCTGCAGGTAGGGGTGGAGTGTTGATACCTCGTCCAGTAACATCCCACACTTTTCCAATTGGGGATGGCTCTGGCGACTGGCCATGGCATAGCATCTGTGTCTTCAAGACAAGCACTGGAGAGGACAGCAGTATGCGGATGAGTGTTATCCTGTTGGAATAGTGTTCAGGAAAGGTAGGATGACTTTCTGCAGGATTGCATTAATATAATGTTGGTCTGTTAAATTGACTGTAATGAAGACCAAAGGTGATCTGGCATCGTATGAAATTACACCCCACACCATGACACCAGGCCTTCTGGACGTGTGACGTGGCACAAAACTGTTGATCTTTGTGCTGAAGCTGGTGCTGCCACACAAATTTGTTGGTCATCTCCATCAAAGCAACAGAGGGACTCGTCCCTGAAGATGACTTGTGCCATTCTTAGCGACTTCATGACAGTCTGGCACAACAGTCTGTCATCACAATCAGTTCATTCCTTCTGGGTGCAGTTATTTTTTTAATGATATTTGAATTTGTGCAACTCCTTCAACTTCATGCTTGTTGTTCAGTTAATAACCTTCACACTTGGTCAGTATATACGTAATGAAGAACTGAGAACTGGAGCTGTCCATGTTTTTACTGTGTTAACCCTCCTTTGTAGATTAACATGAAGCAGAAGCTGCTAAATATGGGACGGACACTTTGTCCCCCGTCCCGGGCGGACTCAGATGTGGATCTGAAGCCCCCAGCAGGTCCTCAAGGCCAAGGAGAGAAGATGATCATGAGGAGGGAAATCTCGCTGATGAATGGTATTTGCCTCATCGTGGGTAACATGATTGGTTCAGGCATCTTCGTTTCCCCCAAAGGTGTATTGCTGTACAGCACCTCCTACGGGCTGTCTTTGGTCATCTGGGCTCTAGGAGGCATGTTCTCTGTTTTCGGTGCTCTGTGCTATGCTGAGTTGGGCACCACCATCGCCAAGTCTGGTGCCAGCTACGCCTACATCTTGGAGGCTTTCGGTGGATTCTTGGCCTTCATACGCCTGTGGACCTCCATTCTGCTGGTTGAGCCGGCCAGCCAGGCTGTCATCTCCTTGACCTTTGCCAACTACCTGGTAGAAGCCCTGTACCCCACCTGCCAGCCACCATATGATGCTGTGAGACTCATCGCTGCAGCCTGTCTTTGTGAGTGTTCCTAAGTCTTCATTCTGCAGCTTATATATGTAGTGTAGTTTGAAATTGTTGGCTTTTTTATTTTTTAAATAAAAATGATTTCTTGGATCAAAATAAGGTCTAGATCTCTTACGAAATCTGTAAACAAAGCTGGATTTTAACTCGGTAACCTGATTTCTAAGTGAATGCATACAAGTTGCAGCTGTCCCTGATCAGGGGACGAGCAAACGGCACCACCACCACCTACAGTGTCTCCACTTTCCTCCTGCGTCATTCACATTCTTCTATGACAGGGGTGTGAAAGCAGGTCTGAAACAACCAGCAGCAACAGCTGATTGCACTTAATCAGCCAACCTTTAAACAACTGATCACATTAGCTTCCATTTGTTTGGAATGAAAACCTGCAGCCGCACTGAAGTGGTTCGACACACCTGTTCTATGAGATCATCATAGATCTCATAAATATGGGCTTTTCCCATCATCTGTTCACCGAAGTGCATGTTGGTCTGATTACTGACAAAATCAGATTTTCTGTCCTTATTGGATTGAGTGTGTGTAATGTTATGTAATGTAGTATTAATATTGTGTGCAATATCTTATACATATGTATATATTATTTATACTTTATTATATTTTTAACTTCATGGTACTTGTTTGTTTACTAATATTTCTACAGAAAAAAGACAAAAACATGAAAACTTGCAAGGGGCACCAATCAAAACATTTTCTTAGGGCAGCACACTGGTCAGGGTTATTGGGTTTTGTGTGCTTCTGTGAGAAGTTGCTAATATAGATTTGTTGAAATATGATTTGATGGTCAAGACTCAAATATTCAGCAGATAGACAGCTGGCTGTTTGAGGGACTGGAATTTTACTGAATGAAAGCCGAGTAGGCTGAGTGGCAGATGGTTCCCTGTTCAGGTCTAGGTAACGCTGTGTGCTTTTGATCACTGTGGTTACCAATTTACGTGAGAACATTGCTGATGTAGTTTCCTGCTTTCCTCCCTTTGCCCAGTGCTTTCGGAGACTCCCTTTGGATTCTCTGGGGTGTTTTCCCAAAGCAGGATTTCTTGGAAGCTGAGTAATTTAAGCCTAATGTTTACTGCTGTTGTCCAGTAGGAATGTCCCTCACCTCTCTTGTTGTAGGACAGGCTGCTGACTTCAGTTAACTGGTTTGCTGAACGATCTTACTTTGAGAAATGTCTTTGGGCGGACCTAAGTATAGACTGTTGCAAATGTTCTAGAGCAGTGTGTCTTCTGTGATGAGAAATAAGAGAAGCTTTGTTAAATTGTGTCGAACACTTGCTAAGGGTACGGCCGTGGGTAGTTTCTTGGCACTGTTCCAGCCAGAGACCAGAATATTTCAGTAGCTTTTTGTTTGTACTTTTTGTTTTTGACCCTCTGCGTTGGGAATGTAGGTGAAAGGTTGACTGTATGTGAAGTGATGAGTTAGTACAGAAGGATATTTCACAAAGCAAGATTTCTCAGCCTGATTACTCAAGCCGTAAGGTGAGTGCTGACAAGTAGGAATGTCCCTCAGCTCTTCTGCGTCTTCTGTTGGACCGACTAGACTCTGGCTTAACTGAGAAATCTGTCTCCGAGAAATCCCCCCAGAATTAAGGCAAGTATTAAACAGACAAGGATGTTACTGAGTGATTGCTGAGGTTGTTGACCCCAGCTTTCAGTGACTGAGCTGGACAGGAGTTTCAGCAGTCCCCCTGCCATCGTTTAATCAATCTTCTCCCATGTACACAAAGGTGAAGGCCTTTCCCACATTATAAGCAGGGACTGTGTTTCAGTGGTGTGAGACAGGGGGTGCTTTTTCTTTCTGTTGCACCCTCCCCCCGTCAAATCTATAAGCTTTCACATAATGGAGAATATGCTGTTCTGCCAGTAGGGCTGTTTTCCTGGCCAAGTTCCCCAGGGCAATTGCAGGCCACAGACTTGCACACTCCGTCTTGCACCATGACACTTGTGGACAGAAAATCATATCCTGATATATTTTAGCTGAATGGTGATATCAAATAGGATATATGATGTGAAAAATAAAATATGACCCCATGACACCAATCTTCCATTTTTTGTATAATTAAACATATTGAAATTTGAATCTTCATTTCTTCTTTATCCCCCTACGTAATTTAAACAATATCGCCTTGTCCATAATCACACTGTTTATATCCCCATATTGATGTAAATATTATTATATCGAGTGTGGACTGAAGTGAGGATTGAGTGTGTTGTGCACCTTCCAGAAGTATTATAGTCATTATGATCTTCAATCATGTCCTTTATCGAATGGATTGAATAAGATCCAGTGTTTTACACCACATTCCTGGCTATGTAGAGAGAGAAAGAGAGAGAGAGGAACAGGGTAGAACAGGGTAAAAGGATAAGAAAGTATGGACTACAGTCTTTAGAACTACACTGGACTCAACCATACAAGGTTGGTACAAGCAAGGAGTTAATGAGCGAAAGCATAAGAGAAAATTGGACAATTCAAAGGAGGCGTTAGTACCCTGTTGGCCCCCCCAGCCTGGATACAAGATGAGCTACAGTTGGGCATGGAGGCATACAGGTTCTGAATGGCATCCTGTGTCACATTTACCCACAGATGTTGCAGCTGGGCCTGTAGATCCTGCATACTCATAGGTTGCTGTAGATAATGTTCCAGGTGATGCCATACATGCTCGATAGTCATACATCTGGCAACCGGGCAGGTCAAAGAAGTGTTGTAATCTTGCAGAGACATTCCTGGCTTGCTGGTGGTGTTGTCTGTTGCGCCACACCAACCACATGGACGCAGGATGTCCTACACATATCGCTGAGCTGTTAGTGTTGTAATCTGTTGTCACCACCACCACCACTGAGCTTGTCACCACTTTGGACACCTGGTTTCGCGTCACCACTGCTGACTCAACAAGTTTTTTCTCGAATTTCAAAACCACTATTCCACTCTGATGTCCTAATGTTAACCTTTCTGTCTCAGGTATGTTGATCTTCATAAATTGTGCCTATGTGAAATGGGGCACTCTGGTCCAGGATATCTTCACTTACGCCAAGATCATGTCCCTCATCCTCATCATTGTAATCGGCATTATCCAGATCATTAGAGGTAAAGAGAGCGAATGATGGAACTGCCGCGTTGGTCCTCTTGTCCTCTTACTCTTAAACATAACAACTGATGATGTCCTACACACAACACACTGCATGTTGCATGCAGTGTTCTTTACAGCTCTGTCTTCTAGGGCTGAGTTCCCAAGCCTGGTTTTAGAGTAACCCCTTTCCCTGCACAATTTGATGTTTTCTATGCCAAAGAAAACACCAAAATGTGCAGGACATTCTTAACATGACTGTTTTTTCCTGCTTTCTTCCTTCAAGTCCTTCTTTCTGGTTTTGTCTTCTCCCTCTCTGTGCCCTACAGGAGAAACCAAGAACTTTGAGAATCCATTTGAAGGTTCCTCCATGGAGGCTGGCAGTATTGCACTGGCTCTCTACTCAGCGCTGTTCTCTTACTCTGGCTGGGACACACTCAACTTCGTCACCGAGGAAATTGTGAACCCGGAAAGGTCTTCAATTTCATCATCCACTTTACGTTGTAGTCAGACGATATGTCACAATGTTTTAAATGTGGTTAAAAGCACACAAGTACATTTCATCTTGAGAGACAAGGCACATAGCACTACAGAAGCCCTGCACAATGATGCAGTACCAAGTACTGCCTGGAAAGGTTAATACCCTCAATTGGGATCAGCAGTTGGCCAATCACGTTAAAAGAAAGTTAGCAATTGTTATCGATCCAAAAAACACTGACCAGTCCATCTCTACTTATGCTCTTGATAAAGCTGAATGATATCTCAAACACATAAATGGTGTGGCCCTTTAATCATATTAGAGCCCCCAGCTCAATGATTCATGATTTTCTTCTTACTATTGTCTGTAATTTTTGTGACGAATTTACTGAGAACTGATGAGGAAAATAAATTGTTTTCAGTAAAGAGTTTCTTCAAATATTTTTTGAGCTGAACTACATTTGAACTACATTTGGCCCTACTGATGTCAGATTGGCCAAAGAACCAACCACAGTCAGCATTCTGTTTATCACCTACAGGGGTTGGACAATGAAATTGAAACACCTTCACACATCTTCATTAATAGCACCAGAAAGAGTGTGGAGGTTCAATTAGCAGGTAAGAGCACAGTTCTGCTCAAAATATTGCAATGAACACAACATTATGGGGGACATACCAGAGTTCAAAAGAGGACAAATAGTTGGTGCATGTCTTGCTGGCGCATCTGTGACCAAGACAGCAAGTCTTTGTGATGTATCAAGAGCCACGGTATCCAGGGTAATGTCAGCACCACCAAGAAGGACCAACCACATCCAACAGGATTAACTGTGGACGCAAGAGGAAGCTGTCTGAAAGGGATGTTGGGGTGTTAACCCAGATTGTATCCACAAAATGTCCTTCCTAAGACGAACTGACGCTCTATTGGCTGCAAAAGGAGGCCCTAGTACACCATACTAATAAATTATTGTGGTATAAAACCAGGTGTTTCAGTTTCATTGTCCAACCCCTGTAGCTTGATTCCACAAGTTCATCAAAGCTGATTATTTTTGCATAATTAAGAGCATTTATCTGCCAATCGTTCGGTGATCTGACATGCCCTCGCAGTTCTGAGACAGCTGTGATTTTTAGAGAATTTACAACGATTAAACTGCATGCGTATGTAATTATCCTTAAAATGCTTTAAAATGACTGTACCTGGTGTAAAAACCGCTGATTTTCTAATGCAGGTCCGAGGTGTGTCTAATTAACCGCCATACACTCTGTATAAAAAAGTGTTCCTTCACTGTTTTGTTTTGACATGCAGGAACTTGCCTCTAGCCATTGCCATCTCTATGCCAATAGTAACCATCATCTACCTGCTGACAAACGTGGCGTACTATGTGGTGCTGGACATACCTTCGTTTATGGCTAGTGATGCTGTTGCTGTGGTACGTGCCAGTCCAGCAGTCGACTAGCTGATTTTGTTTTAACTGACCCTGATCAATTCAGGACACTCAGGTTAACCTAAACTTTGTCTCCTTCTGTAGACGTTTGGGAATCAGGTGCTGGGGCCCCTAAACTGGATCATTCCTATTGCTGTGGCCATGTCCTGTTATGGAGGACTTAATGCCTCCATCATTGCCGCCTCCAGGTATCCTGCTCAGCTTATCCTTAGTGGTAAAAGCATTGTTTTTTTTGTTGTAAAACTTGCATCAAACCTACGAATAACTGCTATAAACAGTTGCATATATACTATAAATAATTCTGTGAATGATTATATAAAGTTAAAGAGTTACAGGACCTCTATCCTACATTACCTATGTCTGGGGTTTAAATCATAATTTGCACATCACTGGGTTTTTGTTCTCGGTTTCACAGTGGCTTTGACATATGTAATGTAAATATATGTAAATAAAGTCTGTTCTGGTTTCATTACATTAACAAAAAACTCAAAACAGGCTGCTTTTGCCCCCTAGTTTCCATGTGTGGTCTCAGGGGTGCAGGAGATTACTCTCAATGAATTTTTCAGGTTTTCCATGATGAGAATCCTGTAATCACGGGTTCTGCAGTATGTGGCGTTCAGAAGGGTCATTTGAGTACAAGGGCTTCTTCTGTGAGACTGTCAGCCTTTCTGTAGAATAATCTTGTTCCACCTTCTTATGCCAGATTGTTCTTTGTGGGGGCGAGAGAAGGCCACCTCCCTGACAGCCTGAGTCTGATCCATGCTGAGCGCTACACTCCCGTCCCCGCACTTCTCTTTAACGTAAGTCTGATCTGGAGATTCTAGAGCTGTATTAGTGGCATTTTGATTCCTGCTCTTTGTTTTTACAATCCGGGGGCTTACTGTAGCCGTTTAACTGTGGAAGACTATTACAGACTGTAGCCCAAATGCTGCTGCACTACTGATTCCCACCCTCCACCTTGTCTATCAGCAGAAGTGACCACCATAGGACCATTGCATATACAAGGTGGAGCAACTAGGTAGGAGCATCTAACAGAGTGACAGGGACAGTGACTGGACACCATGTTTAAACACCCAAGCAGCATTGCTGTGTCTCACCCACTTGTAGCAGCTCAACAGACTCTAAAATACCACCATGACACTGTCACCGCAGTGCCGGACGAATGACCCTGCACCCATTTAATAGGTGGTCCTGTGGGGTCCTGATCATTGAAGATCAGGGTGAAAGGAGGAGAATAAAGTATATTGGTGTACTGGTATATTTCTCAGCACTGACAGCAGATTGAGGGGGGTCTTCAGAGGCTTGAAAGTTTGGCTGTCAGTGTTCCATGTTCTTGCAGTCATACTGAGGCAGTCAGAGCCAGCAACATTTGTTGGATAGTGAGAGTGACAGACAGCCTGCAACTTCTCAGGAGGAAGCAGATTCTGCTCCAGTCAACACTGTGGCTCCTTCTCTGTTACAACAGTTTCCTTCTTTGAAAATATCAAGAGCGAAGACGTGGAGGCTCTCTCCCCTCCCCATCCTGTTGATCTCCTAGAGGACAGCTTCTATTCTTGGTGCCATGGTTTGAAGCCAGATAGCACTGCACTGATCTGCTCCATTCCTTCCACGTTTTGGGTTGTGGGTTGATTCCATTGTCCCAAGCACAGTGGCTGTAATATTTAGCTAGACGATGGACCTGTTTCAGGTAAACGCCGGTCCCTGAATATCAACAGTCTCTTTGGTTACAAAGGCTTGCTTGAACAACCAGCTAACATTCTGTTAGCTCACCCCATGTTCATTCTGGAGGCACTTTAATAATCAAGGTTTTTGACCTGAAGATGACAGTGAACAGGACTAAAGTGTCATCACTTCATAGATCCTTCAAAAACAAGATACCCTCAAGTAGCTGCACCCAAAAGGAATCAACCAATTGCAATGCATGACTGTTGTCATGCCAGGCTGTCATGGAGTCGCTCAGAATGGCAGTGGGTCATCTTCAGTGATGAGTCCAGGTTTTGTCTTGGTGGTGACGACCAACAAATCCACGTGTGGAGGCACCATGATCACTACCATGATCAACGGCTTGTTGTCACGCAGATCACAGTCTGATGTCATGGCGTGGGTACAATTTCTTATGATGCCAAATCACTCTTGGTCTTCATTACAGACACTTTGCCAGTCCACCAGTGGTCCTACTTATTCTGAACACACACTCCAGTGCGCTATTCCAACAGGACGGCGCTCGTCCACATACTGCTGCCATCTCAAGGGCTCGGCTTGAAGAGCAGATACGATGCCATGGTCAGTCACATCTCCAGACCTCTCCCTGATTGGAAATTTGTGGGATGTTATTGGACGCTCCACCCCTAACTCACAATCTGCAGAACTGAATGAGAACATTCAAGCTGCATGTGAATTATCACAGGACACCATTAGGAACCAGGACACCTCGGAGGCTGGTGTGAAAGTCTTCCTAATGGTATTCACAGATATTGACTAGGAGCATAGCCGTCATTTGTGATATGAATATTCCATAATAGTCGCTGTTTCAGTAATAATGTGTGCTGCCGTTGATTTGTACAAGCTGTTATCTCCAATCAGAAGGTACTTAAGCTTTCTAACTGGGAATGTAATCAGATACATGGTGGTTGTTCTTTAACTTAATGCATTATTTAAAGGATTACGATGAATGGCCTCGTCTAGGGTCTAGGGCCTATTCTAGTTAAGGTGCGCACATGGACATATTCTGTTCTAACTGACCTGTTAGTCTGATTATTAATCCATGATCCGACTTTAAATGTGCATATTGAATAACTGTGTTAAATAATTGTGATTCTGATTTCTGCCATAATTAAGCAGCCCTAACTGATAGATTCCTGAAACCAAATAAAACCTTGTGTTATTCAGAGCAATGTCTTGTCAGGTGTGTATGATTTGAATTGACGTATAAAACAGTGTTAATAAACCATAGCCTTTTTCACGTCTAAATTATTTCGTATTTATAGAGTTCAGTCACATGTTCATGTTCTCTTTAAAATGCCTGTTAAAAAGGTCTAATTAGGGCCCCTCTTCAACCATCTAAAAGCTTTGATCCCCCTAATCATTAAAGGAGGCCTCAGACCAGTGATATTGAAGCTGCAATGAGCGATAGTTTATTGAGGCTGTCTTCCGCCCTCCCTTGTCCTCTGGTCTCCATGGCAACTTCCTCCTAGTTGTTTACAAGGCCTGCTTAGGCTCTGATGGGTCTCTTACCTGGAATACCCACAGGAGACACCTTAGTACAGCTCTGTTGTTTATCTGCGGTGTGCTCTTCACCAGAACTCACTTAAGAACGCAATAATGCACCCGATTTTAAGAAATCCACGAGAAACCACTGGTTTCCAGTTTGAGTACGTGTTTGTTTTCTAGGGCGTGATGGGGCTGATCTTCCTGTGTGTAGAAGACGTGTTCCAGCTCATCAATTACTTCAGCTTCAGCTACTGGCTGTACGTGGGTCTGTCTGTTGCCGGCCTCATCTACCTTCGCTACACGCAGCCAGACCGACACAGGCCCGTCAAGGTTGAGAATTAGTTTCTACGGCCTCTCGCTCAGAGCGAAAGGTCCTGATTAAATGTCTTGCACAGTTTGCTTTGCCCTTTACACTTAATTCCACCTTGTCTTCTATCTTTCAGCTCACCCTGCTCTTTCCGTACATCTACTGCTTGTGCAGCCTGTTCTTGGTCATCGTGCCCCTCTACAGTGACACTATCAATTCCCTTATAGGAATAGCGATTGCCCTGTCGGGTGTGCCAGTGTACTACTTGTGTATTTATTTACCAGAAGACAGGAGGCCGAAATGGGTCAGCCTTCTTAATGGTAAGAATTCATTCGTTTTTCTCCTGTATATACAGGGTGTGCCTGCATTCCAAGTGGTTTCAGACTGCTGAGTCATGGTTTATTTTAGTGAACTAAATTTGGACCACCTCCAAAAGTAGTCTCAGTATGATTCGTTTGGAGACTGGAGTCCTAGTTTAATGCTTCTCAAACCTGGTCCTGGAGGCACACCTACCATGTTTTAGATTTAACACACCCCTGCAACTCTAAGGGGCTTGTTAATGAGTTGATTAGTTGAATCAGGTGTGGGGTCGTGGTGCCTCCAGGACCAGGGTTGAGAAACACTAGTCGAGTATTGCAATATTATGGTTTGCAGTACTGTATCGATTGCCAATTAACAGTTTACATGTAATGATTGGTGATGCATATTACATCAGCATGCTTACAGTACGACAGTTTACACTCCGTATATTACCTAAAAGGAATTGTGGGATTGCAGTGCTCTTGCGTAGGACGTTAAAGGTTACCAGGAAGCCCACACCATGACACCACAACTTCTGGACGTGTGACACATGACCGTTGATCTTGGCGCTGACCACGGTGTTTCCACACACATTCCGCACACATCCAACATGCATTGCAATCGGTTGATTCCTTATGCGTGCAGCTATGTTTTTGATGATGAATGTATTTAATCAGGACTCTCGTCCTGTTGCCTTTACTCCGAACTTTGTGTTTAGGGACCGTCTTGATTTTATCTGCTGTTGGATACTAAAAAGAAACTCACAGCAGTAATGAAAAGCCTGTCTGTGCAGTGACTCGACAGATTGTGTGCTTGATTTCCCCTTCTCCTTCCTCTTCCTTAGCAGCTCAGGAAAAGCACATTGTGACACACTGAGACGTGATTTAATCACGATGACGATAAATGTGCACCGTGCTCAGGCAATATTGCTGCCTGGAACATAACATCAGCAGAAGGTTAATAGAAGGGTTAAGGATTAGACATCTGCCTGCTTCAGGGCTGAGAACGTCCGAGAGTCTTCCCTTGGGTAAGACCAGTCTGACAGACGTGATTTAGATGTGAGTTATAAAGGTGATTGAGTTGCTTTTTATTCACTTGCTCGTCCAGAACACTTAAAACAACCAGAACTCAATGTGACCAATGATGACCACGCTGCAGTTCTGCGTAGCAGGAATTCTGAGTAGTGCTCACACCACTGATTTAATACCTGTGTTGTCTCCTCTTTCCTCTCTTTTTACATGCCCTGTGTCTCCATCTGTCTCTCTGCACTTCCCTGTGCCAGCCACCGTCACCAAATACACTCAGATCATGTGCCACTGCTGCTTAACTGACCTGGATGTGGAGCCAGAGGACCTGCCAGAGAGCAAGACCCAGTAATCTAAGCACACAGGGATTTTTCACTTTTGATGTCAAAGACATTTGACTGTTCGGAGTTTCCGCAGTGGATGTGATCATTGGCACAGTGTTGTCAGCTCATTAAAGAACGGTTTTGTTCTTGTTCAGTGAGGCAATGGAACGTTTGTGAATAGGTCATTGGTTACTCATTTGCGCATAAACTGGTATTTTAGAAAGATGAAATGCGTCATATTTTTTATATGACTCAGAACGAGAAAATCACATGTCTCTTTGTTTCAAGGCTTGAATGCAGCACATGGTGCAACAACACCAGACCAAAAGAGGACAGTACTTGGTATTTGAACCCATATTGATATTAAGTACAACCTAAGAAGAACCTGCTGGACATGAGATCAGTCACTTTCTATTTCACTTTCAGTCCTTTCTATTTCCATTTTTGTACACGTTGTACTGTTTGAAGTACTGTAAAGTGAACTATGGAGACGAAGGTGTTTTAATCTTTTCAAGCTGTTTTTGTAACACTGATTCACCGATTTATCATTTTCTACGTTGTGTCTCAAAGCACTTTTGATAAATGTTTCTCCTTATCTGTACTTTGTCCCTTTCATTTCTTCTATGATCACTGCAGGGAGTTGTTTACATCTTATGAACCACAGACTGATTTGGGGAATGTTCATCACATTAACACGATGCTGCAACTAATAGAAAAAGGTATGCAAGCAGCCACTCAAAACCCCAAAACCCTATCTATTTACTAGTGTATATGTACACACACACACAAATGAAAATGGTTGGACATCTGAGAGAATGTGGGTCATGCAGCAAGACAGTGACCATGCTTCAAGAAGAATAAAGTTCACGTAATTCAATAGAAATGTTGTTCGCAGTTCGTGCGAGGAAACCCACCAACATTCAGCTGTTGTGTACAGAGAAATGGGATACAATCGTGCAGGACTAATCAACAGTTAGCATTTAGTTGTACTTAGTTCTGCTCAAGGGAGTCCAACCCGATACTGAAAGGAAAGGTTCACCTATTTTGCCACTCACTGATATGTAATATTGGATAATATTCAATAAACAAACGACCAGGTATAATATTTTTGTTTCATTTGTTTGATTTGGTTCTCCTCGTCTATTTTAAGATGTGTATTTAAAAAAAATATATTTTTCATCAAATTGATGCAGGAATATAAATCATTCTCATGGGCTCACAAACTTTAAAGCGCCGCTATATGTTATATGTATAGATAACAGGTATTCTATTCATTATGTAACACAACAGATTAGACCAGAGCCCAATGAGAATGTATGATGAAATTAGAGTAGATCAGTAATCATTCTGTACAAAGGTTTAGGATAGATTAGACCAGTACCCAGTGTGTATATGTTGAAATTAGATTAAACCAGTAAGCAACATGACGTAGGTTGAGACTGGATTAGACCTGTACCCATTCAGGACGTAGGTTGAGACTGGATTAGACCGGTACCCGTTCAGGACGTAGGTTGAGACTGGATTAGACCGGTACCCGTTCAGAACGTATGTTGAGACTGGATTAGACCGGTACCCGTTCAGAACGTATGAGAGCAGATTAAACCAGTACAGATTTAGAGAAATTAAACCCTGGGTTGGGCATATTTCCATATGGTATGTAAAAGATCTTCTTTCCTTCAACTGGACATGCTCTGAACTTCAGAATGAGCGCGAGTACTAACATGCTCTAGTCTACATTAAGGCTAATGGTGCAAATATTTTCCTCCACAAGCCAGTGCTGCTTTACTTTCCCAGATGCTTCTGGCTTAAAATAGATAGCAAGGCCTTCCATGAGCCCCTCTGGTTGACATCTAATATTATATTGTCTGTGGAGCTGTGGAACCCCCCTCCATCCTCCTTTCATCTAACTGACCCTTGTATCATTTGCACCTGTTGCCACTGATTTTTTAAGATGCCTTGACAGATAGTATTTTATTTTATACATGTTCTGTTCACAGTTATGCACAATTAGTTTTTGGAATAATTGACTTTCATTGTTTCCTTTGGAGTTGGTCACGTCCTTTCCAGGACAATCTTCATATTTGCAGGACCGTTTCTATGATTAATCCACTGTGATGTTTCGTGTTTGTGAGTCACATCATGCAGTGTGTGCATAAGTCATTTTCAGTGTGTGGAAGGTCATCACATTTGAGGGTGGAACTCGGTGACCTGAAGTGCTCCGAGAAAAAGAGGAACTTCAGACCTTCTTGTTCGAGGCCTCAGAGCAATCTGGGTCTCGATGGACCGGTGAGATGTTTTAGCACTCCATGACTCAGCAGAAACTTAAGGAGCTGTTGGGTAATTTTAAGTGAAGCACATTAGACAGGGATCTGACCTCCGTCTGATCTCATGTTGGAACATGTTTGAAGACTCTGATGGGCAGAAAATGCTGACTTGTAAATTCGTCTACGTTTGGCAATTAGCCAAGTCATGGTTGTCTACTGAGATAACCAGTAATGATATTCACAGGATATTAACTGGATTAGGTCTGATCATATAAAAAAATCAATACTGATAAATAATATTAATATATTAAATATTAAAATCGAATACTGTATGAGACCGCCTCAGGTTACCCACCTCTGCCTCAAAGATCAATATGACTTCTTATGCTATAAACCAATCAGCCATAACATTAAAACAACCCGCCTAGTTGTGTAGGCCCCTTAGGTCCTGTTCTCACCTGGCATTAACAAGTGTCCTGATCACCAATTATTGCGTGGCATGTGTGATGCACTCTGTTCTCTGGTGTTACGACTTAGCAGGCAGTGGACTGTTGTTGGATGCAGTTTCTAATTCTAATGTACATACAGTTTTATACTATTTAAAAACAAAAATTAACATGTTATAATTACAACTACAATAATAATATTAGTGCATTTAAGATAAAGTGTGGAAACGTTTTTTGTTATTAATATAAAAATGTACAGTTATATTTTATATTGATTTTATTTTATATTCAAAGTGAGATATTTCACACACTTTTTGTTTCACTGCTGATCAGTGTGGCTTCTAGCTCATGACCAATTGAATTTTGTTTAATTCTAGTTTGAATAAATAATAAACCCAACAGTACAAACAATAAAACAAAGACTTGAAAGATCTCATACAGAAAAGAAATCTATGAAAATGTATTTTCCTTATTTTACTGTAATTGAACTATATATTGCAATTCAACAATATATGCCCAGCTATTCATTTTCTCGATGGGATGCAGGGATGGACTCTCCATCTGGAAAACCTGGAAAATTCTGGGTGGGCTGCTATGGGTGTTTCTTTGCCCGATCAATGAACCAATCTAAAGGACACCCCATGCAGAGTTTTCCTTTATTGCTTATTGAAATCAATTATAAACATCGTTTATGTTTCTATCGTTATATCATTTGATTTAGTGTTTATATTATTGACTGTTTTATCAGGATTATGAACATAATATCATTAACTTTACAATCAAATCTGGGATCTGATGAAAAGGATCAGCTCACTTATAAGGCTCTAGTGTGTATGGCTTCAAAACACATACGGTAATAAACTGTGAAATAGTGAAATCCAGGTTCTTTTCATCTAAATCTCACTTTATCGATTATAATTTGATCAAACGCCAGAGGGTTTCGTGAGTAAAGTACTAAACAAAGGGAAAGAAATGAATGGAAAACACTGTCAGATATGAACATCATAACATTTCCCACAGTGAACACGCTGCCTGGATGCAGGTCTTCATAACTTTGTAACGTTTCTTATGATGACACGAGCGTTCGACAGAGGAATGTACGCTTCGTACTGTAACACAAAAGAGAAGCAGTTTATTAACTTTGATATGAAACGAAATCTCAACTTGAAACTATGGACATGTGAAGAACTGGAAGCTGTGAAAACTGAGAAACATGGTGACGTACCTGCTGCAAAATCTGCTCAGCCATTGAGATGTTCAGCTCCCCAAATCTACTGGCCTTGAGCCTCAGCACTGCCACTGGGTATTCTGAGAGGGAGACCCATATTAAGTCTTCAGATCGTGAGCGTGCATTACACAAATACGTCCTACCACCCCTGAGCAGGGCTCAACCAGTCCTGCGTACCAGGCTCAACAGTGATCAACAGGCTAATATTACGCCAGAAGCAGCTGTAGTATCTTAAAGTTCAAGATGCTGCCTTGAAAGTAGAACATCTCGAACTACAGTAGACCACAGTAGGAGGTGGGTGGGCATGTTTACATGATTTAGTGATGCTTACAGTTTTCATTGTGTCCAGAATTCTCCTTTAAATTGTATTTTAGATGCTTACGATCTATTATTCTCCTCGAGCAGCTGGGTGTGGAGGAGTATTCAGTAGGAACCCAGGTTGCAGACATTTGGGCCCAATCTGAGTCACTTTTGGCTCTTACGGCTCAGATGTGGACCATATCTATCTTTTATTAATTGGTCTTTTTATACAGGATTAAAGGTTTAAACTGAGTATTTCAAAACTTTAAGCACTAATCTTGGATACCAACCATCCATCCGAGGCAGGAGTTCCATTCCCCCTCTTAAATCAGTTCACTGAAGATCTCTCTCTCAGTAACAGAAAACTCTAAAACATCATTTGTCCAGCAGGTGGCCACACAGAGGGCTATTAAAACCACAGAAAAGTCGGATCTGAAACTATTCGGGGGAAAACTGGAACAAAATCTGAGAGATCATTTAGATCCTTGACGCTGGGGGATCGGGATTAAAAGGGGGGAAAGTCTGATCAATCTGATCTTCAGTGGTCAGATACTGTGTCCACACACCGTCCACACTAAAAACAGCTCCTGCTGACTGCTGCAAAGTGACAGTTCTGAGCCGTGTGGCGTTTTGTGTGAAGTCCTGTGGGAGTAATTGTAAAATGATGTGTTGGGAGTTTTGAGGGCTCCAGGGTTGAGGTGGATGGTTCTGGGAGTGTGGTAGAACGTTGTTGCAGTGGGGGAGGTCACGTATTCAGTCACGTAACTCCTCTGCTGCGTTCCCTTCATTGGCTCCCTTCGAGCTTCAAGTACAGCTCGGCTTGACCCACCATCCCTCAGGATGCAAGGTAAACATGCATCCAGACTCTTTTCTGTTCTGGCACCAAAATGGTGGAACAAACTTCCCCTGGGAGTCCGAGCAGCCGAGTCCCTCAATGTCTTCAAAAGCCGACTGAAGACTCATCTGTTTCAGGAGTACTTAACTCCATAAAGACTTTTTGTTTCAACACGGTCTAAATGTGTGGAATCTCTAGATTCCAGCCTTATCTACTAGCTAAGGATGTTCTAAGTAAACAGCAAAGCACTTTTGTAAGTCGCTCTGGATAAGGGCGTCTGCTAAATGCCACAAATGTAATGTAAATGAGGTGTTCCGTGGACTATAACAGACAACAGTCTGGCTGTTGAGCAGTCTGTCACTGAACAGGTTCCACTGGTGGCTGATCAAAATGTGCGTAGGGTGACGGGCATCGTCCATAATGTCTAGTAGTTTGCTTACAGTCTTCTTCTCTGCCGTCGCCAGAGTCCAGCTTCATCAGTTTGTCCAGCCTGGTTGTGTCCTTCCATTTGACTTCTTTTTACTATTATTTGTATTATTATTATTATTTAATTATTACTTATTAAATGTTGAGGATGATTTGTGATATGAATAGTATACAGTCCACAGTTGGCTTAAGGTCCAAATCCAGGGACAGAATTGTTGACAACCCTTGTGAAACAACCCTCACCCCCTTCAATAAAAGCTGTGCTGCGTAGAGTTTGAACCAAATTAAAAACACTGATTAACCTTAGTCTGGAAATTGCAATTTCAGTGGTGGTTTTACATTTGCATAACATTATGCATGTATTCAATCAGCTTCTACAGCAACTAAATCCTTCTGCAGATCATTCAAGCGCCCACTATAAACCTTCATCTGAAGCTCTCTGGATCACCTCTGACCAGACAAAAACAAACTGGACATTTAGAGACTTGCCTCCTGTAAATTGAGCACCAGTGATGGCGAGGGATCCCACGAGGAGCACAAAGAGGAGCATTTCTTCTGCCTGAGGTCTTCTGTTCCTCGGTCTCTGTGTGGCTGTTGTGAAGTTCCCTGGGGACGTTTCCTTACATTTGTTTCACACAATGAGCAACCAGCACATCCAGAGAAGCAGCCACCCTATACACGGACTCATTGTTATACAAGCTCCGCCCACATCTGAGATGAACATTCATCTTATATCACCTGTCAGAAATCCAGACGCACCCATCTAAGGAATTTGAAGGTTTTATTTAGGTCAAAGAAGCTCGTCTATTTATTTATTTATTTCAACAATAAAGGTCATGTTTTTGATTCTGATTAAATATGCATTAGTTCACAGTTTTGACAGTAATATGAGTTGAACTTTTCACTGCTTCTGTGTGCATTCATGATAGATAGATAGATAGATAGATAGATAGATAGATAGACAGACAGACAGACAGACAGACACAGTAATTCATAAGCACAGAAACCTTTGAATTAGACCTCATAAACAATGACAAAACATGTACTTTTCAAAACACATAAGTCATTTTTAGAATTCGTGTTGATATTTATTCTAATATTTTCACAGATACCTGCACACTTACTACCTGAACTCACAACTGAATTAAATCCGGAGTCCTCTGGTAAAGGGACTGTTGCATGTTGGTTCTGAGGAGGAGGAGGAGGTGCTGCTTATGGACTCTTAAGCTGACTGCTCCTGCCACTGCTGCTGCTGCTGCAGGACGCTTGAGGAGAGGCGCTGGATACCAGAGGGGATGAGACGGACAGTCCTAGTCCCAGTTCCACTGTCTTTAGGGCAGGAGACTGTACCGCTGAGCCTCTGCGGTTGCTGCGGACTGACGACCCTGAGGATCTAACACAGACAACAGCACACTTTAAATACTCACGTCTCGTATTCTCATTCGGCGCGGCCTGTAGGAGACATGCAGTATCATGGATATAACATCGAATCCGGTGTTGATGGGAATTTGATCACAATTCAAAAGCACTGAATTTAGAATATAATAATAAATTACAATTCCTTACAACATAGTCAATAAAGAATACTTTTTTGTTCCTTTTACTGACATTTACTTACTGTATTTTTATTATTTAATTATATTTACTTTTACTACCATTTACATTATTTTTTTACTCATTTTCACTTAATTTTAATTAAACTTTTATGTTTATTTTTACTTAATTTGATTTATGTATACTGACATTAACTTATTTTAGCTTACATTTAATGAGTTTTGCTGACTTTAACTTATTTTACTTACATTTTTATTTACTTTTACTTATTTTTACTTATTTACTCTATTCATCTATAAATACCTACCTGTGTTTTTCACTTTCTTCTATGAAATCCCTTCATAAAGTGTTCTGATTACAGAACATATGTTAAAGAATGAACTCTAGATAAAGTTTACGGTTCTTGTTGTGGAATCACTGGACCTGTACGAAAATAACTTCTAACTGATCTGTTTCCCAAAGAATGACAGCATTCTAGTGAAGTTTACTCTGAATGTGATCTGGAAGGTGGGACGCTCTTCTGTGAAGAAGGAGCCTGTGGAGAGTTTTACCTCCCAGAGGCGGAGCTGCGGGCCGAGTTTATCTTCGAACTCCGACTAGATGGAGTAGACGGGAGAGAGGGGAGGGGTAGATTGGCCTACAATGGAAAAGACAGAAATAAAAATCAGACATTCCATCTAGGACCCAATATGTAGTTGACAACCCAGATGGGGCCCATATTTAACCCCTTCACTGACCCTGGTGAATCTCCATATGTGGGGCCAACATTGAACCTGAGGATACCACTCCCACTCCCTTTAGTTAGGCTACCCATACGGCCCCATGTGGACCTGATATCTGGGGAACGTTCTTAACCGCAAGAACATGCAAATAGAGAAGCAGGTAAGAATCTACAGCATCAAAAGTGTCAAACTAAGCTCTACCTTCAAGAAGTGCATCTGTAATGTGGCCTGGAATTCAGGATCCTGCTCCATGATCTCCAAAAGCATCTTATTTACAGTCCTGTTCAGGTTTTTCAGTGCCTTTAGGTCGATGTCACGTTCCTCAATGGTCTTCTCTTTGGTGTTCCTAGCTGAGCGAATTGCCTTCGTGAGTCTGGAACACTGCAGCGAGGAAAAGAGGAATTAAAGTGAGGATCACACACGTGATCAAATCCGACGCACGAAGAACTGTGTGCAGTGTCTCTCCACATGTTTGTGGACACCTCTTCTAATGAAGACATTCGTTCAGCTGCTTTAAGTTGCACCCACTGCTGACACACAGCTTAGAGGCTAGGACGCCCCCTATCCTGACATCCTGACCTCACTAATGCTCTTGTCACTGAAAGCAATCAACTGCTCACAGCAAACTCTTTTTAATACCCTTGATTTCAGAAGAAACGGAATGAACATTGTGCCAATGATTATCCATTGAGTATAATGGAGCGAGAGTTGGAGCACAGCCAGTCAAACGAGCTTCAGGTCAGAATCAGACCTACAGCAGTAGCGCTTATCATTTTCATTACAGCTCTTCTCCAGAAAGCTGTACCAGTGCTCACACACACCACACACAGTCAAAGGCATGATCTCAACTACACAGATAAACTCGAACTTCTGATTTGTACCTAATGGTTAGGTGCTTTGAGCTTTAGGAGAATGCATTAAATAAAAATATATTATTAATTCTATAATAATAATAATAATAATAATAATTCTATAATTATCATGGTCTTTTGTGTTATTGTGGATAAAAGAGATCATCACTCATCGTTAAATCCTGCCACTCTGAGCGCTTGGTTTCGATTTATTCCTACAGCGAGAAGAAGTCCTACCTGTTTGTTTGCTCTCTCCAGTTTCTCTTTCTGGGAACAGATCTCTTTATTCAGACTAAGAATTTGAGCTTGTAATTCATTGTTCTTCCTGTTCTCTGCAGCTTCCTCCTGGAGAAGGCTGTTCAGTGAGCCGCTCGTGACCTGTAAGAAATTAGGATTTTAGTCTCAGATACAACACAAACAAAACCTGCGGTGGTATATCTAGAGCTCAAACTGAAACTCAACTCTGGTATGGTTTCCTCATTGTGTGCTTCCTGAGATGTTCACTGATGTTCTGGTGGAGTTGTGAGAGCATAGCCCTGCTGTTTGTACTCAGGATATCATTCGTTTTGGTCTCTACCCAAAGCTCATGGTCTTAGGTGAGGGTTGGAAAATAGTTTGGCCAGTAAATTAAGAAACTTGTCTTTAGGCTGAGATCGGCTCAGAGACACCGCACCGATCCACCTGTGAACCTTTTGCTCCATCTTTCTCTCACTGAGGAACTCGAACTCCTCCAGTTGAGGCATGGACTCCCTGAACCAGCAAAACCTCACCCTGGAACCAGGCCTCTGGGAGGGGCACATTGCTGGTTCAGGGAGTCCATGCCTCAACTGGAGGAGTTGAAGTTCCTCAGTGAGTGAAAGATGGAGCGAAAGGTTCACAGGTGGATCGGTGGATCCATGGGGCCCGGGCCAGGCTCATTACAAAGGGTAACGCCCCCTTTTTCTTGGGCCCACCACTCTTGGGAAGGGTAAAATGGAGGTCTGGTGATATGTAGTTCAGGTAATGGCAAAAGGCAATGAAACTGTTTACCAAGTATGGAACAAACAGTACTTCTGCTTCTTTTATTACAATCTGTGGTTTTGATTCAGAGATATTAAGTCAATATTGACACCTAAAGGTGCAGAGCTCTGCTCACTAATATGCATAAGGTTACTTGTGGAAGAGGCCGAAGAGTCAAACAGAGTGTGGAGGCGGGAAAGCTCCGAAACCACTACTCACCTCAATGTCCTCCTGTAGCTCTTTGATTTGCCGCTTTCTGTGTTTGCATTTCTCTTCAACTGCTCGTTTCTGTTCCTCCAACTTCAATTTCTTCTGAATTTCTGGACCTACCAAAACAATCAGCGGGAGACAGCAGAGACGGTTACTCCAAGAAAATCAGGTTAAGTGGAGTTATGAGATAAATTAATTTTGAGAGATGGTCCACGCCCCAATCTCCTCCCACACAGCCTATAACTCATCACTTCCACCATCGGGTCATATAGATCCTGCGTTGGGCTTCTTCGTCCCTGACTGGACAGTTTCTGGCTTACAGAAAAAGCTCTACTCTTGTGGCATCTCCTGCACCCAGCCTGCCAACAACAGGACAAGTTTTCCCGCTCCTCACCTACTCTCGCCTGCCTTCCCTGCTGGGGTACCTGCTCCAGTCCAACCTCTGTCCCGCTCTATCTATCTTTTTCTCTCTCCCTCTGATCCATCTTCTGGATGACTTTCTCATCCTCCATACCTCTTCCTCTTTACAGATACGGCTCCATCTCTCCAATTTGGTAGCTATTGCAGCAGCCAATGGTTTGCCTCACACTGGCCTCCCAAGCCAAGGCTCTTGGCACCGGTGACTCTACAGTACCATGCAAGCTTTATCCTGAGGTTCCACAAATGCACCGGACACACCATTTCAACTAACTCATAATCATAGTCATGTTTCTTCTGGCTTTCTTCACTGCTACGATTTACAGCCGTTTTAACCACCTTTCATCCAGCCATTCATCCAAGTTAGACCTCACCATCCTGGATGGAAACACCTTAACCTTCATCATCACATGCAGCAAAACGGATCAGCTTGACACGTCTGCCCATCTCCATCAAACTGTCTTCCCCACCTTGTCCTTATGAACCTTTGGTGCATCATATCCTTCTCCCTCAATCACGAGGTGCCCACCCCCAGGATCCACTTTTCTTCACAGAATCAGGCTGCATGGTCACCTTCACCTCAGACACAAACTGACACTAATCAGCTTCAATGCTGCCTGCTTTTGAGCCCAGGAGGAGCTGCCTCCACCTCCTCACCAGGACTGCCCAACCACATGGTCCAACTCCTCAGCTGCAGGACATCTCAAGCATACCACAGTTATGTCAGAACACATGCCTTTGACCTTTGCACAACCCATGAACCCATAGCAACCATTACGTTTTGCTTCCTTGAATCCATCTCAAACTCCAGCTCCTTGGGGCATGGGACTCTTAAAACTCTTGATTTGAGAAGAAAGTGAATGAGCAGGTGTCCCAATACTTTTGTCCACATAGTGTAGTTAAAATATAGAGCTACTCCTAACAACACTCAGCTATCACCCAATCACAGATCTGGAAGAACAAAGCTGAACATACTGGACTCTGTGACCTTGTTGAAGGATTTTCGGAAGTTGGAGTTACAGTTCTTGAGAACATGGAGGGTGTTCTCCAAGGCTTTGATCTCTTTCTCAGTCTTGCGAATTTTGGCATCCAGCTCGTCCCCCTTGCGCTGAAGCTCCTCTTTCTCCTGCGCTGCCTTCAAGAAGCAAGAATAGAAAGACATTCCGATACATCATGTAGCCTGAACACAGTTTTTTTGCTCTGCATTAAAAATCTGTTTCAAATCCTCAGCTTCGTTACTGGCATTTACTAAAGTTAAATATTATGTCATGAAGGTCACAGATCTGCTACCTTTATGATGTAATAAGCCTGGGAATTATCTTCTTCTCCCTCTGGTGGAGCCATAACAGTGGTCAAGATCTCATATCGCTTCCTCATTTTGTCGATTTTGGACAATCGTTCATTCACCTCAGCGCTGTGGAAAGATTGCAATTGATGAATGGGTGAGGGTGAGGGATGAGTGAATAGGTGGGTGGATGAAAGGGTGGATAAATAGGTGGGTGTTGCTGTTCTGGGGCACACCTCACCTGAGACCTTGTCTCTCCTGATCAGTGATCTTGATCTGCTTAGTGAGCGTTTCTCGGTGCACACGGATCTCCTCCTGCCGCTCCTTCATGGCAGTCTGCATCTGCAGCTTCCTCTTCTCCAGAGACAGAACTCCATCTGCTTTGTCATACAGCAGGTCCCTCACACGCTTCACCTGCATCCTCAGGATGTTATTGTCCACCATCGTGTCCTAATGCGGAGAAATGTCTGTGTCAGAGCTGCAGCTTGTGGAATACTGAATGTACTGTTTCCGGACCAGAGGTGGGCATTTCAGGTTTCTCAGGCTGAGCTGCAGCAGAGCCGCCCAGGTGGTCAGAACAAAATCCCGGGTCGGATTTTGACTTGATGGACCTGAAAAGCCCATCTCTGTTCTGGACCCAACATTGTTGGCATGTCTGTCTTGGTAATGTGGCTGGTGATTGAGACCTGCTTCTGGAGGCGAAGCTTCTTCAGCTCTTTTTCCGCAGTGTCGTGGGAAATGTTCAGCTCCTCAATCTTGCTGGTCAAGTCTCTCTTTTCCTCTCCGGTCTTCTCTGTCTCTTTCTTCATACAGCGGATGTCATCCTGAGAAGACACATTCAAATCGATACATTTCTTCGGTGATGTCTTGTCCTAGTTTTGTACTTTATTCTTTGTGCCTTTATTAAAAAAAATAGTAAATAAATGCTGACCTGATTCAAATTATGAGTAAATAAATAAATCAATAAACAAACGGAAAAAAGGATTTTCACTTCCCAAAACAGATAAAGGAAAGTCATTTAGTAGCACTGCAGCCCACTGAGGAGGCCAAGCTCTAACCGAGTATTTAATACTTTGACGTTGTCACCTGAAGTTTCTTGAGCTGCTTGGCGAGCATGGCCGCCGTCTTCTTCTTCTCCTCCAGCAAACTGGACAGCTCCGAGGTTCGCTTCTCCAGAGCCTTCTTCTCCTCCGTATTCACCTCTCCACGCAGACGAGCCATCTTCCTCTCCAGCAGCTGGATCTGGAAGTCCTGTAGGGACCAGAAAAGCGATGCAATGCTCAGAAGATCATCAGGAGAAGAACATGATGGTGCCTTCATGCTTATTGAGAGGAGGGTGAATATTTCTCGATTGCCTGATTGTAGATGATCTCCTGTTGCTTGAGGGTGTTCTCATCCTGTTTCCTAAGGCGGCTGTTCAGATTAGCAAGAGCTGTACGGCTGCCGGAAATTTCTGCCATGGCATTTTTCTCTTTCGCCTTCAGAGTCTGCAGTTCCTGAGACTTCCGGAACAGGAGCTCACGCTGCCGTTGCAGATGGGCATCAATCTCCTGCACACACACACACACACACACACACTGATGTTATCTAAAAAAAAAAAAAAAACGTGATATCTCTACACATGCTCCTCAAGGGTACTTGAGTAAAGGCATGGTTCTCTACAGATCCTTGTAGAGTCTCACAGGGTTCTATTTTGGGGCCTATGAAACTGATGTTCAGTATGACAGCCATGTATCTATGAGAGCAACAAATGGTGGGCATACAGGGTCTAAGGGCTTACATGGTTCCTCACCTGGTTAAGTTCCTCACATTGGTGTACATGGTTCTATAGAACTCTTAAAAGGGTTCCACAACCAAATAAGTCTTCTCAGTATTATATAAAACTCTTTTTGCTATGTGCTCACTAGACAACCTGGTCAGAGCATCTCCAAAAAATCAGCAAGGTCTTGTGGGGTGCCGTGGACAGTCCCTACCAAAAGTGCTCAAGTAAGGACAAACTGAGGACCAGTGACAGGGTCATAGGAGCCCAAGGCTCAGAGATGTACACAGAGGCCCCACCTCACAACCTACAGGACTTAAATAGCACATCATCGTTCAGTCTGCATGTCTCCACTCTTTCTGTATATTTGAAAAATGAGGAGCAAGCAGGGAATCTTTCTACTTCAGCAGTCACCATGACAACCAGTGAGAGTGTTAACATTTGGAACAGGTTGCTTCTCACCACTGCTGAAAATGCTTCTCTATTTTAACGTCAACTAAGCAAGATCAACCAACCCTTTCAACCCCCTTGGGGTCTTACAGTCCATTCCTCAGTGGGTCAGAGCTTTTCTGACAGTACAAAATGGTTCAACACAGTATTAGACGCTGATGCTTGCAAAGTAGCTGCTCAACCACTTGTTGCTCAACAGAGGGTCCCTCCTGCTAAAGGCTAAATAAAGGTGGCAGTGTTGAGGGGAGGGCTCACTTTGCCATGCCGCTCCTGGTCACGGAGCAGCTGCTCCATCTGCTCTGCTCTCTCTTCTCTGCTGAGTGCCACCTCTGTCGCTGCCTGCAGCTTCTCCTCCAGAGCAATGTTCTGAAGTCGGGTCTTTTCCAGCCTGTGAAGACATACAGAAACATCACAATGCACGTAGATGGAGGATAGTCTGTCATCCAGAGAGAGAAACCTCATTCAGCCACAAATCGGGCAGTTGGCGATAACGTCCAGTTCTCCTCGTTTGTGTAGATCTCGGTACATGATGGTAAAGGTCAAAACCCGATCCTAACCAAGAGCCTTCTTCATACTTCTGTATGTGTAGATCCATAAATATGTAATAGCATTGCAATCTATTTGTGCAACATTTTTATGAAGACAAGAGTAAGAGTAACATTACTTGGCAGTTTTGTCGCTGATCTCCTTCTTCATGCTGGTTAGTTTAGACCTCATAGCCTCCAAATTGGTAGTAGTATGATGCACTGTGCCCTTCAGAGTCTCCAGCTGTGGAAGGAGAACATTGTTTTTACATCAGTGGCATTTCCTCTCTCATACAACTCCACAGAAGAGCTGAGATGTTTAAAGTGCCCATAAATCTGATCTGAATAAATCTGAATATACTGTTAACATGTAGTAAAATACTGTACAGTTCAGACGTCTCAGTGATTAGAATGACTGAGAAGAAGTTGCTGGATGTGCTGTTGGTCAGTACAGTTATTGATGCTGGTTAGAAGAACACAGATCACACGTTTACATCATAAGACACTGTAATAATAATGGACATCAGTCACAACAGCATGACATCTGCCATAACATCTTTATGGTTATGCCTCCTGAGTGGATGAATACAGGACTGAGCTGTCTTTACTCTGGACAGTGGTGTCCCATCCTGCTCCTGGAGAGCTCAGGCTTCCCCTCAGACTTTGGATCCAACCCTAATCCACTCCACCTGATTCAACTGGAGTTCTGGATTTGGGTGGGACCTATAATCTGCAGGAAGGTACAGCAGGTCTCCAGGATCTGGATATTAACACCCAACACACACCTCATCCTGTAGACGAGTCCGGTTATTCTCCTGCTCCCGAAATTGCTGCTGGAGCCTGGCGGCCTGTCGCTCACCAACTGCAATTTTCCGCTCACATTCCTTGTTGTTCTCCACCTCACTGGCCAGGAAGCTCTTCTTCTCCTTTGTCAATGCTTCCTGCTCACGGATCTGCTGGTTCACCTCGGCCTGCAACTAAGAGATAAAGAACAAACACTTAGCAACACCATAGCAACCACCTGGAATGCTATAGCAACCACCAGGAGTATTGCCTGACTGGCAGGAAGGGGGGGGGGGGTCTGAGGGCTACATTTGTTTTTATTTGGTGACCAGGGTTGACTGGCAACATCATAGGAACCACCTGGAATACTAAAGCCACTATCTGGCATCAGCATTGCAATTGCCTGTGATACCATAGTAACCACCTAGCAACACCACTACAATGCCCTTGAATGCTATAGCCACCACCAAGCAGCATTATAGCAACCACTTTTGATATCATAGCAACCACAAAGGAACCACTTAGCAACACCCTAACAACCACCCAGAAAACCCTAACAACCACCTAGACAGTTTCATCCTATTGACCACTACCACCAGTCTGTATTCAATCCATTAAGGCACTTCCTGGTTATTATTAAAATATGGAAATAACATTTAATTTGCTTTTCATCGTGATTATGCTTGCATGACACAATGAAAATAAATCTTATAAATCTATAAACATAAATATAATGCAAATAGAAATTAATATTAATATCTGCCTATTAATGAAATGCTAAAATGACTCCTTCAATTAAAAACATACACAGGATCCTGGATCTGAACTGTTGCACCTCCTGCTGGTCTAAAAGCAGAGCTGAAATCTGCAGAACAGACGCCACCGTGGGGCTCAAAGATGTGGCTGGAACCTAGATGCTGCTCACCAAAGCGCATTGATGCATCTCCTGGTCTCGCTTCTGCATCTGCTTGATGGTGTTCTCCCACTGATGGATGAGCTCCTGCCTCTCCAGATGCGCCTGCCGGAATGTCTCTGCAGTCTTATCCAGAGCGATCTGTGCTCAGACAAGCAGAAGTTTGCAGTGAGACACAAAAACACAGCCATGCTCTTTAAAATCAAGTATTTTAGTGTCAGAGGACACTTTATTAGACACCCCTCTCTTGTAGTTCCACCTAATCAGTGTGTTCAGTGTTCAGTCACTATAGTGTGTTGACCCTCCTCATGGCGGTCACTTTCTAACTATGGATATTTTGGGATGGTGGACCCATTCCAGCAACACTGCTGGGCCTGATACAGTTGTCCTGTGCAATATACTGTGATTTTAGCAATACGATATAGTTACATTATGATATAGTTGCAATATTTTAGCAATATAATATATCGTGATATTTTAGGAATGTGATATATTGCAATATTTTTAATCCCTAGGCCAGTTTTGCTTGATGTTTTAATAGTTTCACAGACTTTTACTCATTTGATAATTACACCGTGCTTATAGGAGACAGTCACACATGCTCAATATTGTTATTTTCAGAACAATCTGATCTGATCTGAAGTTACAAAGCTTGGAATACTGCCATGCAGCGCTCAGAAACCACAGCCTGCCACATGGGAGTATCGTGTTTAAAGTGGTAATTAAAAAACGACACTGTGTTTTCGAAAATTGATACAGATTCGTGACATGTAATATCGCGATACTCAAGTGAATCGATCGTTTCTTCCACCCCTATTCAAAAGGAGAAGGTCCACCACCCAAAAGGGCCCGGACATCAATCACTGTGGTCAGAAATGAGGTGGTTTCTAATAAAGTGACCAGTGACTGAAAGTACAAGGTAGGGGTCACTATTGTGCTGAGAATCCACTCGAAACCAGCAGGAGGCCTTGTTTGCTTCACTGACCTGTACTGTGATCGTCTCAGTTAGCTGGCTGTCCAGGGCCTTTTTCTTCTGGTTGGCCTCCTGGGTCAGTTTCTCAATGCTCAGAGTCAGTTCCTGTGTGGTACAGAAGAGTCATCTGTAATCATCAGCCAATACTACATCATGTTTTCAGCTGATTTCAGCTTTACCTCTAACAGCAGAACCCGAATTTACATCTGCATGTGTTTTCAATGAACCACCACCTGGATTTAATAGGGCTCGATGACCCTTTTCTTAGCAAGGCTGTGTAACCTCACTCCACACTTACTCGGATTGTGCTCTCGTCCTGCTGAGCGTATTTCATGATGGCCATGGTGTCTTCATCTTTGTGTGCCGATTCCTCCAGCCAGGCGTCCAGAGTCTGCTGGTCCCAGTTCAGCCGATTCTTCAGCTCATCCAGCTTCTGAGTGGCTTTGAAGATGTTGTTCTGAACAGTGGAAAGGCAGTAGTTAGGAAGGGTTTTTTTTATCCCACATGACCTGGGATTTGAACTTGTGATCCTTGGATCATTAGACCACTCCGAGCCCTTGATTACAATATTGAACTGAGACAAAAGTTGGTGTCGTAGAAGAAGAAAACACTGGGGAAAGGAGATCCTGAGCCTCAAAAATCTAGTCCACATATCTAATATTTCTTATGTATCTTATAATATGAATATTATCATATAAATATAATGAGCAGTATATTATCAGAATTAACACAGGAACCCCATCCCATCAGCTACACTGAACTTCTCAATCCATTGCTCCTCATTTACAATCCAAACCCTTTCAAATCTCTAACCTCCTGTGAGTTCTTCTTCTCCCGCAGTGATCCCATCTCATTCTCCAGCTGGGCGATCTCCTGCCGCAGGTGCCCCATCTCTCTTTCTGCCAGGGCTTTGAAATGAATCTCAGACTCCTCCTCCTTCTCTCGGGCCGTACAGAGTGCCTGCAGGAACAGCAGCTTTGAGTTGAAGCTTAAGTTTATGATGTTTATCTGATACTCTTATCAGAGTGATTGATATTTGCATCTCGTTACACAGGTAGCAGAATGTAGAGTAAGGGCTGTTATTGATAAAGTGTTGTCTTTGGTTGGCGAGCGTTGTGGATAATGATAAGACACACAATATTTTACACCAAAGAGTGGGAGGAGATGTGGTCCAACTTCTCTGGACATCTAGTTGTGTAGAGATGAGTACATGGTGGTACCCGTCCTCTAATCACCATGAAATGCTGATTATCATTTTAGAGGTACCTGAGTGTGAGAGACCTCCTGTTTCACGTTCTTCATATGTTCAGTCATGGCATTTATACTGTCCTTGCACTGACTCCGCTTATTGTCGATGTTCTCTATCTCCTTCTGTTTTCTTTGAATCTGAAAAGTGGGAAAAGAGGAACTGTTCATTAGTTCTTCATTCAGTTGTCCAGGGAAGACTTTCTACTGGATTTTGGAGCATTGCTGTGAGGATTTGACTGCTTTCGGCAACAAGAGTTGCAGGATGTTGAATGATCAACTCCCCACCTCATCCCAAAAGTACTGGATGGATCTCCACCATTCCAGAGAACAGTTCCACTGCACCATAAAGTCTTAATCTTCTGGCAGAACTTCTTTACAGGGACTAGACAGCAATGGGTGCAACTTAACACTTACAACACGGAACAATTCATAATAGATCTTTAAAAAAAAAATCATAATTCATAATAGATACTGAACAATTCGTAATAGATCTTATTGAAAAAATTCATAATTCTTAGTAGATCCAAAATCATTCATAATTCATAGTGGATACAAAATAGTTTGTAGTAGAGCCCAAATAATTCATAATGGATACAGAACAATCCATAGATCTAATAAAAAAAAATCATAATTCATAGCGGATACGGAATAGTTTGTAGTAGATATCTAATAATTCATAGTGGATATGGAAAAGTTCATAGTAGATTCCAAATAATTCATAGTAGATATCTAATAACTCATAATTCATAGTGGATATTGAACAGTTCATAGTAGATATCTAATAACTCATAATTCATAGTGGATACTGAACAGTTCATAGTAGGTATCTAATAACTCATAATTCATAGTGGATACTGAACCGTTCATAGTAAGTATCTAATGACTCATAATTCATAGTGGATACTGAACAGTTGGTAGTAGGTATCTAATAATCAGTAACCTGTAGCTGTTGTTTATTTGTTATTATGTTTTATGAATGAAAGAACAGCTGTTCTCACACACTGCTCACAGCAACCTGGACCTGCTCAAACTCTCTCACCTCCTCCATCAGCGCTTTGTTTTCTGCATTTGCTACAGGAATGGCGAAATCTTCATCCCAGTGCAGCTCAGACTCAACCTCGCTGGCCATTTGATCCAGTAATCCAGTCATAATAAACAGCAGTTTATCGGACTCTGCGGAGCCGAGATCCTGTTTACATCCGTTACTAAGCAACAGCGCTGCCGCCTCCGGCCGGCAGGGGGCGCCTGGACCATCAGCAACTCATAGTGGATACTGAACAGTTCCTAATAGATCATGAATAATTAATCATTCGGAGTAGATACTGAACTCCACAGTGGATACTGTGATCTCCAAAAAGAATCATAATTCATAGTGGATACTATAGAGTTTGTAGGAGATACCTAATAATTCACGAATCATAGCTCAAAGTTAATTCATTCATAGTTCATAGTGGATAGTGAATAGTTCATAATTCATAGTGGATACTAAATAGATTGTATTAGAGCCCAAATAATTCACTAAACTGGACACAATTCATGACAATAAGACATTTGTCTGTGAACAAATAATGTTTATTTATATTTATTCTGATATTTTCAAGAACAATCACAAGATTGCTCCTGCCGCTGCGTTGGACACCAGCGGAGATCAAATGAACGGTCCTAGTCCCAGTTCCACTGTCTTTAGGACAAGAGTCTTCACCGCTGAGCCTCTGGGTTTGCTGCCGACTGTCGTCCCTGAGCCTGTAATGCATCTAATACAGACACCAGCACACCTTACAAACTCATGTCCCACCACAGTCTCACATTCTCATTTTAGCCCACATTTACTTATTTGAAATATTTTTACTTTTTTAATTTTATTTTATTTTACGGTTTCTGACATTTACTTACTTTACTTTTACTTATCTTTACATACTTTTACTGACACTTTAATTAGATTTACTCATATTTACTCAGTTTACTCTATTTATCTATAAATACTTACCTGCATTTTTCACTTTCTGATATGAAATCCCTTCATAAAGTGTTTTGATTACAGAATATATGTTAAATTAGTTGAAAGAATCAGTGGATTCATTGGACCTGTACGAAAATAACTTTTAATGATCTGTTTCCCAAAGAATGACGCCGTGGTAGTGAAGTTAACTCTGATTGGGATCCAAAGAAGAAGCCTGTGGAGAGTTTCACCTCCCGGAGGCGGAGCTGCGGGCCGGGTTTATGTTCGAATTCCGACTAGCTGGAGTAGACGGGAGAGAGGGGAGGGGTAGATTGGCCTACAATGGAAAAGACAGAGTTACGTCACTGCTTCATAATGAATTATGGGTCATTTATGACAAAGTCACACTTTATGTTGATGGTCTTCAAAAGAGTCTTAGAATTAGCAGTACGGTTTTAGGTTTTAGGTTTAGAGTTGAGGTTACGATGAAGGGTACGATGTAGTGTATATGGTTTAGACAAATGTTTTAATAAATGTATTTTCTGACATTATATTACATTTTGCTTCTAAAATATAAAAAGTGCACACTTATACACCTTGGATTTTATAATTATGGCCACTTTGGCCGGCAGGTCACGCTCTGGGCATCATTAATTACGGCTATAGGCTTAAGATTTGAGGGTTACAGTTAGGATCGAGACTAGGATTAGATCGGATTGTTATGTTTACGGTTAGGCTTACATTAATTTTATAACTATTTAGCTGAATTAAAATAAAGTTTCTTAACCCAGCCAGCATTCTCATGTGGTGGTCACATGGGTGAAACCTGGGCTAAATGGATTCCAGGTGGGCTTGTATATGTGTTGTTACTCGGACCCAGTTGGGATTCTCAAACCAGCCTCATTGTTACAGCCAACTTAATCTCACATGGGTCCCATGTGCAGCTGACAACCCAGATGGGGCCCATGTGTAACCCTTCCTGGTCCCATGACTGACCCTGGTGAGTGTCCATATGTGGGGCCAACATGGAACCCAAGGACACAACTCTGTCTTGTTCCCAGTTCCGTCACCCTTACCGGCTCCCCATGGACCTGATATCTGAGGAAGTTCTTCACAGCAAGAAAACGCAAATTCATCTGGACCATGTAAGAATCTGCACCATCTACAGCAGACCATCAAAACAAAGTGTCAGACCACTCGTGAACCATGAAGCTCTACCTCCGAGAAGTACATCTCTAACTTTTTCCGGAATTCAGGATCCTGCTTCATGATCTCCAAAAGCAATAGATTCACATTGTTGTTCATTTTTTGAAGATACTTTAGCTCAATGTGATATTCCTCAGGGGTCTTCTCCTTGGTGTTCCTAGCTGAGCGGATTTCCTTTCTGAGTTTGGAACACTGCAGTGAGGAAAAGAGGAGGAAAACTGAGGATATCACATACATGATCAAATCCGTCACATGAAAGAACTGTTCATGCACATGCACATGAACATCTCTCCACGTGTTTGTGGACACCTCTTCTAATGAATACATTCATTCAGCTACTAATTTGCACCTATAATTCAATAATTATCATAGTCTTTTGTGTTATTGTGGTTAAAACTCTGAGCACTTGTCATTTATTCCTACAGCGAGAAGAAGTCCTACCTGCTTGTTCGCTCTCTCCAGTTTCTCTTTCTGGGAACAGATCTCTTTATTCAGACTCAGAACTTGTGCTTGTAATTCACAGTTTTTCCTCTTCTCTGCAGCTTCCTCCTGGAGAAGGCTGATCAGTGAGCTGTTCTTGACCTGTAAGAAATTAGGATTTTAGTCTCAGATACAACACAAAGCAAAACCTGCGGTGGTATATCTAGAGCTCAAACACGTAGTGGACCCTGCATTAACTGAAACTCTGGTACGGTTTCCTCATTGTGTGCTTCCTGAGATGTTCACTGATGTTCTGGTGGAGTTGTGAAAGCATAGCCCTGCTGTTTGTACTCAGGATATCATTCGTTTGGTCTCTACCCAAAGCTCATGGTCATAGGTGAGGGTTGGAAAATAGACTGGGAGGTTGGAAAGCTCCAAAACCACTACTAACCTCAATGTCCTCCTGGAGTTCTTTGATTTGTTGAACCTTTTGTTTACGTTTCTCTTCAGCTGCTCGTTTCTCTTCCTCCAACTTCAATTTCTTCTGATATTCTGGACCTACCAAAACAATAAGCAAACATAATTGGGCTTGTCACTGAATGCAATCAGATCGTCACGGCAATGGCCCGATATCCAGTACAAAGCCTTCCCTCGACAGTAGAGACCGTTACTCCAACAAAATTAGGATAAACTCGTTTTCAAACGCTCGATTTGAGAAGAAAGTGAATGAGCAGGTGTCCCAATACTTTTGTCCATGTAGCTGAATTAATATGTAGGGCTTCCTCTGCTCTTAGAATGACTTATAATAACACCCAGCTGTCGCCCAATCACAGATCTAAGAGAAGAAAGCTGAACATACTGGACTCTGTGACCCTGTTGTAGGTTTTCCGTAAGTTGGAGTTACAGACACTGAGAAAATTTAGGGTGTTCTCCAAGGCTTTCGTCTCTTTCTCGGTCTTGCGAATTTTGGCATCCAGCTCGTCCCCCTTGCGCTGAAGCTCCTCTTTCTCCTGCGCTGCCTTCAAGAAGCAAGAATAGAAAGACATTCCGATACGTCATGTAGCCGGAACACAGTTTATTTGCTGTAACTTGCGCATTAACCCTTTCAGAGCCACATAAAAAACATTCAGCTCCTCATGTAAGGATTCGGGGAACACTGTGTTGATCTAAATATGAAGAACATCATACATATAAGGATTATATTATTATATATTATATAAAAACGTATGAAAGCCCCGCAAGCCACTTCTAACCCACATCCTCAGCTCCGTTACGGGCATTAACTAAAGCACGTTAAAGATTATCTCGTGAAGGTCACGGATCTGCTACCTTTATGATGCAAGAGGCTGGAGAATAATCGTCTCCCTCTGGTAGAGCCCTAGTAGTGACCAAGACCTCATATCTCTTCTTTGCATTCTCGAGTTGGACCAGTAGTTTGTTCAACTCAATTCTGTGGAAAGATTGCAGTTAATGAATGGGTGGATAGATGTTTGGGTGAATTGGTGGGTGGATGGATGGATGGGTGGTTGGAGGGCTGGATGGATAGGTGAATGGACGAGTGGGTGGATGGATGGGTAAATGGGTAAAAGGTTTTCATTCTCCTGTATAGTTGCTGTTGTGGACCACATCTCACCTGAGAACTTGTCTCTCCTGATCGGTGATCTTGATCTGCTTAGAGAGCATTTCTCGGTGCACACGGATCTCCTCCTGCCGCTCCTTCATGGCAGTCTCCATCTGCAGCTTCCTCTTCTCCAGAGACAGAACTCCATCTGCTTTGTCATACAGCAGGTCCCTCACACGCTTCACCTGCATCCTCAGGATGTTATTGTCCACCATCTTGTCCTAATGCGGAGAAATGTCTGTGTCAGAGCTGCAGCTTGTGGAATACTGAATGTACTGTTTCCGGACCAGAGGTGGGCATTTCAGGTTTCTCAGGCTGAGCTGCAGCAGAGCCGCCCAGGTGGTCAAAACAAAATCCCGGGTCGGATTTTGACATGATGGACCTGAAAAGCCCATCTCTGTTCTGGACCCAACATTGTTGGCATGTATGTCTTGGTAATGTGGCTGGTGATTGAGACCTGCTTCAGGAGGCGAAGCTTCTTCAGCTCTTTTTCCACAGTGTCGTTGGAAATGTTCAGCTCCTCAATCTTGCTGGTCAAGTCTCTCTTTTCCACTTCATTCTTCTCTGTCTCTTTCTTCATAGACTGGATGTCAATCTGAGAAGACACAGTCAAATAGATACATTTCTTTTGGTCGAACAGAGAAGATCTGCCCTTGCTCACTGCTCCTGGGTGATCGGTATTACAAAAAGCAAGTGTTCAGGCTGCAAATCTTTATGTCTTTAATAATTTAACGAGGTTTAAATATGCAATCATTTTTGGGCCAAACGTTGTAAACAAAATAATAAAATATGCAAACAAAATTCTAAAAAAAGAAAAAGAATAGATTTAAGAGAGTGTAGCTGGTGTGATCACATCTGGGATACCAAACATGACCTGGCCTTTAAGCTATAACTGAGTATTTCATTCTTTGGTGGTTTTACCTGATTCTTCTTGAGCTGTCTGTTGAGCATGGTCATTGTCTTCTTCTTCTCCTCCAGCATACTCGACAGCTCAGAGAGTCGCTTCTCCAGAGCCATCTTCTCCTCAACATTCACCTCTCCACGAATACGAGCCATCTTCCTCTCCAGCTGCTGGATCAGGATGTCCTGTAAGGAAAAGAGATGCGATGCTTAGAAGATAACCGGGAGAAGAACATGATGGTGCCCTCATGCTTATTGAGAGGAGGGTGAATATTTCATGATTGCCTGACTGTAGATGATCTCCTGCTGCTTGAGTTTCATCTGATCCTCTTTCCTGAGACGGTTCTTGAGATTAGCGAGATTTGCCTGACTGCAGGAAATGTTTGCCTGGGCACTTTTCTCTTTCGACCTCAGAGTCTGCAGTTCCTGCTTCTTCAGTACCAGGAGGTCATGCTTCTGTTTCAGTTGGGCATCAATCTCCTGCACACACACACACACACACACACACACACAGAGCAATGCTGTCATCTATAAAAACACTGAAATCTCTACACAGGTTCTTCAAAGGTTCTTTAGTAAAGGCTTGGTTCTATATAGACCCTTGTGGACTCCCACGGGTTTCTATTCTGTAAGTCATTATGTAATAGGGTCATAGTTGATCCAGATCCCACTTGGAGTTATCAGACACAAGGCAGAAACGCCCCCTGGAGACGGTGCCAGGCCACTGCACCCATACAGTTACACTCACTAGGGGGCAATGTAGCATGGCCAGTTCTCCTACAATGTGAATTGGTAGGTCGAGGCAGGAGGAGATCGGAGTACCCGGAGGAAACCCACGTGGACATGGGGAGAACACACGTAACCCACGTGCACTACCTGCAGTGCCACCATACTGCCAGTTCTATTTCTATCTATCTGGTCTTCAAAACACGTTAGGGGTCCGAGAAAAAGCATACAGAGGTGGATCTTAATGAGGAGTGAGCAAGATATATAACAACCAGGTTTCTCTGCTTCAGAGGTCACCAGGACAGCCAGTGGTAGTGTTAACATTTGGAACAGGTTGCTTCTCACCACTACATAACACCTCTCTATTTTATCATCATCTGAGGCAATGTTGCATATGCAGCAAGATCAAACACTAGGTGGTGCACTAGCCATGTCTTGGTGCCAGATGCAACATGACACCCTTAGGGGTCTTGCAGAGTCCCTGCCTCAATGGGTCAGAGCTGATTGAAAGCACAATGGATTCTACACCATATTAGACACTGATGGCTGATCAGCGTAGAAAGTAGCTGATAACTGGTTGACCACATATTGCTCAACAGAGGGTTCCCCTTGCTAAAGGTTGAGTAAAGGTGACAGTGTTGAGGGGAGGGCTCACTTTGCTGTGCAGCTCCTGGTCACGGAGCACCTGCTCCATCTGCTCTGCTCTCTCTTCTGCGCTGAGTGCAACTTCTGTTACTGTCTTCAGCTTCTCCTCCAGTGCAACTCTATGAAGTCTGTTCTTTTCCAGCCTGCGAGGACAATCGTACACAATCGTCATAATCACAATGCTTTTTTTTTTTGGCGTTGCTGTCATCTCCACCTCGACTGTACAAGAGGTAGCTTAGAAAAGAAACATTTTACAAAGCTGTAAAAAAGCTGCACCCAGAAGGAATCAACCAATTGCTATGCACAGCTGCAGTGATGTCGTGCCAGACTGTCATTGGATCACTCAGAATGGCAACGGGTCATCTTCAGAGACGAGTGCCACTTTGGATCAATGGTTTGTTGTCCGCATCGCATGTCCAGATGTCCTTCAGCCTTCACTACAGGCACTTTAACAGCTCAAAGTTACGTTAATAAGGTTCTGCAACCAGTGGTCCAACCTTTTCTGAACAGACACTGCAGTGGACTGTTGCAACAGGACAACGCTCACCTTGAAGACACAGATACTATGCCATGGCCGCATGTCCAGATCTATCCCTGATTGAAAATGTGTGGGATGCTATTCATCACTCCACATATCATCACTCCACCCCTACCACACCAATTTGAAGAACTGAGTGAGAACATTCAAGCCGCATGGGATGGATAATCACAGGACACCATTAGGAACCTCTACAACTCCATGCAGAGACGTCTGGCATGTCGCAATAAACCTGAGAGACACTACATCTGTATATCAATAAATATTGATCATATCAGTCTAAATTGTTCATCATTTGGTCACCATTTTGGTAATTCCTTCCCAAAAGCATTGCAATCCCACTTTCTTCTGGCTGCAACTATTTGTACAGTTTTTTTGAAGACAAGTGTTTTCATTTAATTCGTTTCCCGAAACATTACTTGGCAGTTTGGTCGCTGATCTCCTTCTTCATGCTGGTTAGTTTACACTTCATAGCCTCCAAATGGGTAGTACTATGAAACACTTTCCTCTTCAGAGTCTCCAGCTGTGGAAGGAGAACATGAATCTGAATATACTGGTAACATGTAGTAAAATACTGTACAGTTCAGACGTCTCAGTGATTAGAATGACTGAGAAGAAGATGCTGGATGTGCTGTTGGTCAGTACAGTTATTGATGCTGGTTAGAAGAACACAGATCACACGTTTACATCATAAGACACTGTTATAATAATGGACATCAGTCATAACATCATGACATCTGCCATAACATGTTTAAGGTTATGCCTCCTGAGTGGATGAATACAGGACTGAGCTGTCTTTACTCTGGACAGTGGTGTCCCATCCTGCTCCTGGAGAGCTCAGGCTTCCCCTCAGACTTTGGATCCAACCCTAATCCACTCCACCTGACTCAACTAGATTTCCAAACTCCTTGATTGGATCAGTGGGGTGAATAAGATTTGGGTGGGACCTATAACCTGCAGGAAGGTACAGCAGGTCTCCAGAAGGAGAGGTTAAGACCCCGGCCTTACACAATGACTATCAGAACCATTCAAACCAGAACTAAGCCATAAGTTCTCACCTCATCCTGTCTGCAAATCCTGTTATGCTCCTGTTCCTGAAATTGCTGGTGGAGCCTGGTGGCCTCTTGCTCAGCAAGTGTAACCTCCCGCTGGAGGTTCTTGTTTTTCTTCACCTGACTGTCATTAATGTTCTTCAACTCCTTCATCAATGCTTCCAGTTCACGGATCTGCTGCTTCTTCTCCGCATGTATCTAAGAGAGGTCAAAAAAATAAAATTAACCATTGTTATTTAACACACAGACACACACACACACACACACACACACACTCCGCCCAGATTGCGAGTCTCTGCTGCAGTTGTGAAAGCTGTTCAGGGTCTGAATCTTGTCCTCATCAACCTAAGGGTTTAAAACTTGTTTTGAGGGTTTAGTGAAAGTGTGTTTTTGGGTTAAAACATACACAGGTTCCAGGATCTGAACTGTTGCACCACCTGCTGGTCTAAAAGCAGAGCTGAAATCTGCAGAACAGACGCCACTGTGGGATACAGGCTGCTTAAAGGAATGAAAAGACTGGTGCTGAAAGATATGGCTGGAACCTAGATGCTGCTCACCAAAGCGCACTCATACATCTCCTGGTCTCGCTTCTGCATCTGCTTGATGGTGTTCTCCCACTGATGGATGAGCTCCTGCCTCTCCTGATGAACCTGCCGGAATGTCTCTGCAGCCTTATCCAGAGCGATCTGTGCTCAGACAAGCAGAAGTTTGCAGTGAGACACAAAAACACAGCCGTGCTCTTCAAATTCATGGGCCTCAAAGTATTTTAGTGTCAGTATTTTAGTGACCCTTCGTCAGTGGTCACTTTCTAACTAACCATGCATATTTTGGGATGGTGGACCCACTCCAGCAACACTGCTGGGCCTGGTACAGTTGTACCAACTACCGTGTCTCCCACTTAATCGTAGGGCTGTGTATTGGCAAGGATCTAGCAATACAATGTGCATCACGATACAGAGGTCTCAATTCGGAATATTGCATTTCTACAGCAATGCGATATATTGTTTTGATGTTACGTTTGTACTCTGAAGCAAAGTTATGAAGCTTGGAACACTGCCATGTTGTGCTCAGAAACCACAGCCTGCAACGTCCAACCACTGCACTTAAAAGTGTTACTTTAAAATTGAAAATGCATTTTTGAGAATAGATACAATATCGTGGGACAAAATATCATGATACTCAAGTGAATCAATATTTTCTTCCATGACCTTGGATAATAATCACCTTGGTCAGAAATGATCAGCAAGGTTATTTCTAGTAAAGTAGCCACTGACTGAAGGTACAAGGTAGGGGTCACTACTGGGCTGAGAATGTCCCGCTACTCAAGCCAAGCAGGAGGCCTGAGACACTGTGGAAGAATGTGTTTCACTGACCCGTGCTGTGATCTTCTCGATTCCCTGGTTGTCTCGTTCCTTTTTCTTCTGGTTGACCTCCTGCGTCAGCTTCTCAATGCTCAGAGTCAGTTCCTGTGTGGTACAGAGTGGTACAGATGTGTAAATGCACACAGAGCTTGTCTATAGGCCCTATGACCCTGCTATTAGCAAGCTGTTGCGCATATGTGTGTGTAACCCCACTCCGCACTTACTCGGATTGTGCTCTCATCCTGCTGAGCATATTTCATGATGGCCATGGTGTCTTCATATTTGCGGGCCATTTCCTCCAGGCAACTGTCCAGAGTCTGCTGGTCCCAGTTCTGCTGATTCTTCAGCTCTTCCAGCTTCTGATTTGCTTTGAAGATGAAATTCTGAACAGTGGAAAGACAGTAATTAGAAGGTTTTTTTGATTTTCCCAATTTAACCCCCCCCCTTCCTTTCCAATTTCCTCTCCTGACCCTTAGGAGGGTGCAAACAAGCACATGCTCCCCAAGCACATGTACAGTATAAACAGCCACCACCTCTTTTCATTTTACTGGGCAGCCAACGCACTCAGAGGAAAGCCCCGTTTCACCAGCGTCAATATAACGGATAACAGACACCGGTGCAGATCAGCATCAGTCACACTGGGTGTGATGTGGAGCGAGAGTGCCATCTACCCACCCAGTGAGAGCCTCGGCACTTTTGCTGATGAGGGCAAGCAGCATGACCTGGGATTCGAACCTGCGATCCTCAGGTCATAGTAAATCGCTGAGCCACACTGAGCCCTCAATTAGAAGGTTTAACCAAGACAAAAGTTGGTGTCATAGAAAAATTGGTCAAGATCAAGGTCCATGATCTTGGTGGGATCATCTTAAATCCAGTCCACGTATCTATTATTTGTTATCGGAGAGTGTTGCATGAATATTATAATATTAATATCATTCATATTATGTTATCAGAATGAACACGAGAACCCCAAATCACCAGTTATACTGAACTGCTGCATCCCTTCCTACTCAAAGCTTGGAAGCTCATTTACAAAACAAAACCCTTTCCAACATTTGACTGGATCTCTGAGAAACATCTCCAACCTGCTGTGAGTTCTTCTTCGCCTGCAGTGATTCCACCTCTTTCTTCAGCTGAACAATCTTCTGCTGCAGGTGCCCCATCTCCCTTTCTGCCAGGGCTTTGAAATGAATATGAGACTCCTTCTCTCTCTCTTGGGCCGTACAGAGCGCCTGCAGGAACAGCAGCTTTGAGTTGAAGCTTAAGTTCATGATGTTTATCTGATACTCTTATCAGAGAGATTGATATTTGCATCTCGTTACACAGGTAGCAGAATGTAGAGTAAGGGCTGTTATTGATAAAGTGTTGTGGATAATGATAAGAAACACAATATTTTACACCAAAGAGTGGGAGGAGATGTGGTCCAACTCCACCCTCTGGACAGCTAGTTCTGTAGAGATGAGTACATGGTGGTACCCATTCTCTAATCACCATTTTAGAGGTACCTGAGCTTGAGAGAGCTCCTCTTTCATGTTCTTCATATGTTCAGTCATGGCATTTATACTGTCCCTGTACTCACTCCGTCTGTTTTTGACGTCCTCTATCTCCTTCTGTTTGCTATGAAGCTGAAAAGTGCAAACAAAAGGAGTAGCTTTTCATTAGTTCTTCTTTCAGTTTATTCAGAACACAGACAGCACCAATCACAATGTTTATGCAATGTTAAAGAACATGTTATAACAGTGGTTTCCTACTCCTGGTATTACAAACCATATATGGGCAAAAGTATTGGGACGCCTGCTCATTCACTGCTTCTCTTGTTTTATCTTGCTTTTGGTGGAGCAACTGTCTCTAGGGAAGACTTTGAAATCGATTTTGAAGCACTGCTGTGAGGATGTGACTGCATTTGGCAACAAGAGCTCCGAATGAGAGCCCCACCTCATCCCCAACTTCCCAACTCATCCCAAAAGTAATGGATGGAGTCCATGATGCTTATCTGCTCCAGAGTGTCTTATTCTATTGGCAGCACTTCTCTGCAGGGACTAAACAAGCCGTGTGTGCACTTGCACACCTGTGTCAGCCATGGGTGGAACTTAACTCTTACAACCTCTTACATAACTAAGTTCACAACTCAGTATCAGAGTAACCTACAAACATTACTTCACAACGATGAGTGAAATAAATTTAATTATAAAAACAGTTAGAAATGCATTAAAGGGGGTTCAGTTACACCAGCAACCAACAGGAAGTGATCAAACCTGTCAAAACACAAACACAGGCCTGATTTCTGCACTGCGTGAAGGTCTCTCACCTCCTTTATCAGGGCTTTATTTTCTGCATTTGCTACACAATTGATAAAATCTTCGTCCCCGTCCAGCGGAGACTCCATGATGCGGGTCATCATATCCAGTATTGCAGTCATGGTGTGCTGAAAGAAGAAGTGATGTCACAGAAAGCAATATTAAATGATCTGACCAGTTACTGAACATGTAATCGTAAATAATGAGTCATTTATAGTGGGATTGCAGTAGGCAATTTTTATGAAGATGCTGATATTTTCCTTGGGAGGGACAAGGATGGACAGGATTAGAAACGAGCAGATCAGAGGGACAGTGAAGGTGGAGCAGTTTGGAGATAAAGCCAGAGAGGCCAAGTTGAGATGGTTTGGACATGTGCTGAGGAGGAATGGGGGATATATCGGACAAAGCATGTGGTGAGGCAAGGGATAGGGCAAGATGAAGGCAGATCTCTAAAGGGAGCAGCCGGAGTAGGAGTAAGAAGAAGAAGAAGATGATTTAATTATTACATCCATCTTATTTTTGTTTTATACCGCTACTCCTCCTATAGTTTTGGAGATATTAACACTGCTACTGAGTCCAATATGTTGTCATAATAAACAGTAAATAAATAGATAAATAAAACACACCTGTTCCTGTATGAGAGACAATAAATTGTAGAAGCTGTTCTCGAAGTTCTCGGCAAAATGCGCTCAATTCTAATGTCTGGGTCCTAGCGTGAAAACTATGGGCTCTAACCCGAAGCAGAGTGAGCACGGAACTGGTTTTAATAGAGTTCCGTCACATCATCGATGACATCACCATGGAACGCAATCACAGGCTGTAGACCGTGATGAAGTCATCGATGACCTCACGGAACTCTGCCAACCAATCAGCACTCAGCAGCAGGCTTAGCGACCAGACTTTGTAAAACAGGGCCACAGAATTCACTCCCAAACCTGCTGCATTAACGTTAAAGTAGTGAAACACTTTGTTAGGAATTATCTTAACCACACAGTTTGTTCTCAAATTACTGTACCATTTATTGGCCACGAGGGCGAAGTTCAGTCTAAAGCAGAGGTTCTTAACCTTTTTCGCTGTGCGACCTCCTTTTAGGCCCCAGTAAATTTCGTTACCCACGGGAAAAAAAACGATATCAATAACTCGTAAAAAACAAGAAAATAATAATCATAACACACATTGCGGCCGTGCATCGTCTCCTTCACTTGCTTGTGCAAATCCATATTCCAAGTACTTTTCATCATATTTTCTCACTTTGTTTTTTTCTGTTCTGATGTTCCTGGAAGCGGGCGTTTTGCGTCCCCACTTCCAAGTCGACCATCTAAAAAAAACGCTCCGTTTTAATTCCGTCTGGATGACGTGCCGAGCCACAACGAGCATGCGCAACTTGAAGTAGTGATGGGCCAATGAAGCCTGACTGAAGCTTCTTCCCGATTGTGCCGAAATAGCTTCGAGGCATTGAAGCCTCAGAGAAGAGCGACATCTGGTGGCTGGAAGACATTATTACAGCCTGTACTCTACCACGAAGCGAAAGAACCCTGTTGTGATCTGCTGATAACCATCTTTAATTATTAAAGTGATACAATAAATACATGGTTGTTTTCATTATTGAAAACCACATTCGATATAATAATTCTTTTATGTTCCCAAGCAACGGAGCGCTTGGTTGAAGTAGAGGTGGTGGAGGCAAGCCAAGCCACGGCCTTCATGCGAGACAGTCCACCAAGACTGAGAATGATACAGTGTGAAGAAGTTTAGCCCTTAAATCTGCGCATTTAGCTGACAAAACGTCTTAATTAGTGTCACCCCCAGGTTAAGAACCCCTGGTCTAAAGATTCACTGATGTTAACATAACCAAACTCCTAACCTGCACATTTTAAAACGGCAGAACAGATTTAGCCAAACACTGCACTGCTTTATTTCTCTTTCCTTAAAGAAAGCCGTAAAATCCCAATAACACACATTAAATAAAGTGAATATATACCACGATACCTTGGTCCACAGGATGCATAAAGTGAAAACAATGTGTCCTACAATAAATTACAGTTTAATTTCTTGAGTTAATGTAAAATATATCCACTCCGAACATTTTTCATGAACACAAAACTGACGGAATATACAGAATATTCTCATAATGACAATCAAGTTTAATCAAAACCAAACAAGCAGTGTGAAATCATAGCCGTAGTCTTACCAGCAACAGAAAATATACAATAAGTCACAATAAAACTAACAAATTTGGGCGTTGCTGCACTTCTTTATCTCATCCCTAAAAAAAAGAGAATACAATCAAAGCTCTGTGCCTCAGATGTTTCATAAAAACCAAAGAAAATAAACATTCAAAGCAGGAATGAACATGGAGTTTTAAAATGAGGATTTAATTTCTGATGAATTTCGACATTCCTGGACCAAGCCCTGGGTGTGGATTAAGATGGCAGATCTGAGTGTCTGTTGGTTTTTAACCTTTAGCCTTTCGGAGAGCGTGTGGTGAAGTCCCAGAGTTTGAACCCACTTCTTGCTGACTTGGGTCGACGCTAAAGTGGCACACACCCAAAATTTATGATTTAAAAAGCCCAAACCACCGCTTGATGACTGAAGAGGAGACACGTCTTTGAAATGTCTTTGTTGTAAGCAGACGTCTCGACCCTGAGGGTTGGAAAGGCAATGTAGATTTCAGTCCAGTTCTCTGTGCTCTGGGAGCCAAAGCAGAGGTGCAGATGGCCCTCGATAGGACCTTAAAGGCCTAGACGGCTGTGCTCTTGGTCCCAATGTGCGGTCGAGCAAACTCCACAAAATCGTCGATAAGTACTGGCCATGCTCCTGGAAGACACAGGAACAAAACAAATATTAATTAAATATTACAAAAACAACTAAACTCAACTTATTTATATTCACATCTTCATTTTTCTTAATTGTAATCACATTTTCACCCCAATGTTTGTTCAATCTATTTCTCCCCAACATCAAACAGTGCAACCTGCACTGGGAGGGTGAAGGCTGGTATTAAGGGTGTAAGAAAATATTGATAAACTGACAATAAATACAAAATGTAGCATTTATAATTGCTTCAATTTCCCTCGGGATGAATAAAATATCTATATATCTACAAGCTTTGGGTCAGACAGTCGTTCATTTTGTGTTGTGTTTAAACCCCGACCACTAGATGGCAGAAAAAATAACTTTCTTACAAAATAGTAACGTTTTCTTTCACTTGTGCACATGGTGTTTCGTTTTCCTGTGACAGTTTTCCTAAAATGTGTTTACGGTATTATATCACATTAGATTGAATCATAACTCCTGTATGACGATACATATCGCAACAGCCCTAGCTAGCACTGTGCTTCCACAGGGTCACATGTAACTCCACACCTTCACAAACTGTTAATCGGGAAAAAGCTATCCCACCCACCCAGAGACAACGCTACGGGAATGGCTGTGGCATCACCAAGGATGTATATGTGGACCCATCCCTGCATTCCCTGGATTGCTAACTCCCCACTCTCACGCATGACCATGAAATATGGCCCCAAGATATTGTGACGTGACTCCCGAGATACAGAAACGAACAAGAGTGAAAGCTGAAGTAAAAGCGCGCGTGAACACAGACCCTCCTCATCGTAGTTGGACATGTCGTCGGTTATCATTGTGCTGAAGTCTAACAAGAGGTTCCAGGTGTCTTTGGGAATGGATCTCTTATGGTGCTCCTGCAGAGAAATAACAAGTAGAAAGCAGTGACGCAAGAGACCAGTGCTCAGATCACACACGAGAAAATAAACACGTCGTCTGCTTTCCCTGAAACTGACTGGGCTTCAGCTTATTAAGCTGGAGAAGCCAAGTTTTAACGCAACCCAACTCGGCAGCGTCAGCATCTCGTCTTTGACTCACCACTAAAAATTTGTTCCACAGGTCTAAGAATTTGAAGCGTCCAGCCAGTACTAAATTCCAGTAGGCAATTGCCATTTCTAAATCTACAAGAAAAGAAATGCAGCAAATATTAGAAACAGAATGATGAACACTCAATTCCACAGCAGATGACATAACAGACTCATACCCAATCCTTTCTGTCCAGGATTCTTTGCAAAGTTGAAGGTAAACTGATAGAAGTCTTTAAATTTCCCTTGGTCTTTTAACTCCTGCTCCATTTTTGGTAACTGTGCTTTAAGCTTCTCTATGGTGTCGCATCTAGAGAAAGAAAAAGAAAAAAAAGAGGTATGTTTAGTGTAAAGCAACAGTAGAAATGTGAGGAAAATTCAATGCTACTTTAGACACTGATCAGCCATAACATTATCAACAGTGAGGTAAGGCGAATAACATTGTCTGGTTCCAGTGGTACCTGTCTAGGTGGGAGCTACGTCATATGCAAGGGAACAGTCAGTTCTTGAAGCTGACATTTTGAAAAAATGGACAAGTGTAGGAATCTGAGGCACTTTATCTAGAGCCAAACTGTGATGTTCTAGATGACCAGGTCAAAACAGCTCCGAAACATCAAGCAGGTCTCCCAGTATGCTGTGGTCAGTACCTACCAAAAGTGCTCCAAGATACAACTAGTGAACTAGCGACAAGGTCATGGGTACCCAAAACTCTTTGGTCTCTTTTCCACTACAGGGTTGATCAGATCCGAGCACTGAGGGACACAGTTCAGCACTGAATACAAACTCTAGTCAGAGCCACAGAACCATTGAATGGGACGGAGAAACGTAGGGATCCACTGACTGGCACCACAACTGCATCACCTTCGTTCTGCAAGATCCAGGGACTTTATTTCTGCAACGGTGGAGACTGTATTTGGGTCTGTGGAGGACTGTGAGGTTAATGTAGCACAGCCGTAGCTCTCCATTAGACCATGACTCCATGACATGGCCTTGCAGAGGAGAAAAGGCCATTGATGTTCATGGAGGTCCCACCTCACAACTTGCAGGACTTCAAGGATCTGCAGTAACGTTTTGGTGCCAGAGAGCGAGTCCATACCTCAAGGAGTCTGTTTTTTTTTAGCAGAAGCAGGGGACCTGCATGTGGGAAGAGAAAGGGAAGTTACCCTTGTTCAGTCATTCCATCCATGAACTCCTGCTTTGAAAACTCGCACTGTGTTGCGGCACGGAACTTCCAGGCAATCAGTAGTACGCTTATACTGGCTGGATCAAGACCCAGGTCATCACAGAACTGCTGAATGCCATCTATTCCGATCTTACTGTCATCGTGAGGGTCTGCGAGAGGGATGAGAAAAAGGATGGATTAGTTTTACAGTTCTCTTTCTTACGGGTCTCGTGTAATCAAAAAAAGTATCCTGTGACCTTCTGACCCAAGACGAATCATGCACCAACATGTTCTACATACACAACATGTCCACATATTTGGGGACACCCCTTCAAATAAATGCCTTCAACTGCACCCACTGCCGATCCTGTGCGTCAAGTCCCTGTAGAGAAGTAGTGCCAACAGAACAGGACTCTCTGGAGAAGATAAACAAACATGATCCTACTGGCACCTACTTTATACCATTCGAAAATGGTATAAAGCCCCTAGCACTGATCTGTGGAGCAGTGGAACTGTGTTCAGTGGAATGATGGTTCTCCATCCAGTACATCTGGGGTGAGTTGGGGATCAGGTGGGATGGTGATCACCCAGCATCCTGGCCTCACTAATGCTGGTCACTGACTGCATTCAAATGACCACAGCAATGCTCCAAAATCTAGTTGAAAGCCTCTCCTAGACAACAACTCCAACAAAAGATGCTGATGGTCTTTCACAAACTGGCTGTGAAGGAACTGTGTTGACTTCTACAAGCAACTCTTGCCTGCTGGTGAAGTGATTTTCATTCACAAACCATGAAACATGCCGGCTGTACTCGTCCATCAGTTTCATCTTGCAGCCACAATGCTGACGAGAATTTCCTGTAGACTGGGATTCCTGCCACTACTGGTAGATCTGTAAGCTTCAGTACACCTGAAAATCCAACTCCTTCCTTCACACGGTGGCCCTTGGCCCAAATGCAATTTCTAAGTAAAGTTTTAGATTTTGAACCAGCCATTAGGGGTGTAGTTTGTGCACTGGTGCCGGTCCCAAGCCCGGATAGATGGTGAGGGTTGCGTCAGGAAGGGCATCCGGCGTAAAACTTGTGCCAAAACTATAATGCGGATGAAAATATGACGATCCACTGTGGCGCCCCCTAAAGGGAGCAGGCAAAAGAAGAAGAAGCCTGTTCTTAGGCTACTAGCGACTAAAGTGACTGGCAGTGCACTTTCCTTAAGACTACAGACTTTCCATAAGTCTACAGTCTGTCACCCCAACAAATAATCAATCCCTTCCCTCTCAAAAGGGGCGACACAGAAACCTGTCCTTACCTCTGTACCGATTGTAGAGCTGCTCTAATTTTTTCTTGTCAAACGGCCCCTTTAGGTTTTGTGCGTAGAGTTCGGGATTCTGGAAGTAGTTGTCTGTGGCGACGTCTAGTTTCCAGTCATTCTGAGATAAACAATTCAGTGCTGTTTTCTCGTTGGCCTGGGTGAAAATCATGAACTGGCGAACTTTATCCTTCTGTGAGGATTTCAGCTTGTTCTGTTGGGAAAGCACAAACAATGTCAAGTGATTAAACCGAACTGAAAAAGGTGCAGACTGTGATTTTCACAGCTCTAGCTGCTGTCCTGTTCTAGAAGACAACTCAGGAGTTTCGATTAGTTAGTTACCCACCAGAGACCACTGTTCTGTATACACTGATTTTGAAATCTTGAGTGTCAGTGATCCTTGAAAGTTTGCGAACCCTTTGGAATGTTCAGAAGTCCTAAATGTAGATAAGGAGAACCAAACCAAACAAAATATTAAATTTCCTCGTGTATTTATTGGAAAATATCCAATATTTTATATCTGTGAGCAGCAAAATATGTGAAACGTTGCTTTCAGTATCCTCAGAAACCACTTTTGTTCATGCCACGATGTTCTCAATAAATACTCATACAAAGTGTCATTTTCTGTCTCGTTTGCTTGACTCGATTCTCCCCATCAACTTTTAGGACTTGTGTTCAAATCTGATGTTAGTTTATGCAGAAATAAAGAAAATTCACAAGCTAACAAACGTTTAACCACCACTGTACTTTTTGAGCGTTGAGCACTGGTTTTATATAGAACCATGACAATGCAGCAAAACATCTGGACGCTTAAAGACAACCACTTTTGCACGGACTGTGCTCAGACAGGAAGAACCATGCAATTAACATCACATCACACATTTCTGCCCTCAAGATATTCTCCTGTTACCAGCTTGATACAGACACCCAGCGACCCAATAACAGAGACCAAACCACTGGTATAAAATATGCAGACCTCCTTCTCACACAACCAGACAGAGTGAGGCCAATTATACTCAGATTAATGAGGTTCTGCAACCAGTGGTTCTACCCAAACACACACTCCGGTGCTCTATTCCAACAGGACAACACTCATCCACATACTGCTGCCATCTCAAGATCTCATCTTGAAGACAGAGATACTACGCCATGGTCTGTCTCATCTCCGGACCTATGCCTGATTGAAAATGCACGGATGCTATTGGACGCTCTATCAACACTCCACCCCTACCGCACCATCTGCAGAACTGAGTGAGAACATTCAAGCTGCATGGGATGGATCATCACAGGACACCATTAGGAACCTCTACACCTCCATGCAGACATGTGGCATGTTGCGTTAAACCCGAGGCCGCACTAAGAGACACAACTTCTGTATGAGTAGATCAATAAATATTGATCAGATCAGTCTACATTATTAATCGTTTATTGTTCCAGCTCACACAACAACACTGCAATCCCATACTTCCTCCTAGGTGCGACTAACTTTTGCAAAATTCATGCAGCTCCAAAAATAGCAAAAGATTTGAGGAGAACACAACTACTGATGGACGTCAAGGTGGGTTTTAATCCAAGCCATTTTGGAGGACTTGTACTGGCCCATTTATCAAGAAGTTCTTCCAAAGTGGGAAATTGCAAAAATGGAGATGCAAGGTTTCTGCATGACAGCAAAAACAAACATATAAGGGTAGACAGTGGCACTGCATCCACCTCGGTCAGTCAGTGAGGTTCATCTCTGATGCCAGGAACACTGAGATGCTTCACCGATATCACTAATATCACTGGGATCACGCTTCCCAACAACCAGGCCTAACCCAGAGCTGTCTACAGAGCAGAATGAATAACTGACTCATTTACTCGTTCCCTATTCCCAACCCATCAGGCTGCCTGTCTCTCAAGACTTCCTGCTCCCTAATTAGTGCACTTGACCCAAAACTATGAATAAGGGTGAATCTGATTCCGTTGCCCAGTCCAAGCCCAGCCCAGCCAGTCCAGTTCAGCTGTCCCTCAGACCCAAACCTGAGCGGACTGTGTGGAAGACCCTGAGCTGGAGATCTTGAGCTGGAGACCCTGAGCTGGAGACCCTGAGCTGGAGACCCTGAGTTGGCGACCCTGAGCTGGAGATCCTGAGCTGGAGACCCTGAGCTGGAGACCCTGAGCAGGAGACCCTGAGCAGGAGACCCTGAGCAGGAGATCTCGCGGCTGTTTGGAGATGAGGAGCTTTATCTCACACACGGCCGATAAGGTCCGGACCGAAGCCGCGCACACGAGTCTAGACCCAGAAGAAAGTGTGTTTTTGTTTCCTTTACCATGTTTGTGATCTCCAGACACCCTCTTCCGGTCTCCCTCACGGCCCTTCATCTACTTCCGCTGCTGCGCACTAAGCTTCCGCCCGATCAACCTGAACCCCTATAAACCCGGTCTGCCCTTATACAATCACTCCTCTTATACAATCACTGCTCTTATACAATAACTGCTCTTAAAGAATCAGTGCTTTTATAGATTCACTGCTTTTATAGATTCAGTTCTCTTATAGAATCAGTGCTCTTATAGATTTGTTGCTTTTATAGATTTGTTGCTTTTATAGAATCACTGCTCTTATAGAATCACTGCTCTTATAGATTCACTGCTTTTATAGATTCAGTTCTCTTATAGAATCACTGCTCTTATAGATTCACTGCTTTTATAGATTCAGTGCTCTTATAGATTTGTTGCTTTTATAGATTCCGTGCTCTTATAGATTTGTTGCTTTTATAGAATCAGTGCTCTTAACGAATTATTATTATTAGGGTTCTGGTGGTGTTATTTGGGTTCTGGTGGTGTTATTTGGTTTCTGGTGGTGTTATTTGGGTTCTGACTGTTAAAAGCTGTTACAAGTTCACCTGCGGATTCAGTTTTGAACCGGAAGCAGAATTTGCTCCCTGTCGAGGTTTACATTTGGCCCACAATGACATCTGCACTGCTATCCTGAGCTCGGCTCTAAGCTGATCTGTAACCGTCACACTGGTCCAAAAGTGGACTCAATAGTCCAGCAGAAAGTTTGCAGACCAGTCCAGTAAGGTGGGCGGATCGATCCAAATATCGATAATACGAACGCTGGAATTGATACTGCTCTGTGTCACTGCACAGAACAGCACGGCCCGCCCACCAACGCTCGGCTTTTATTGGGTCACGTCACTTGGCCCAGCCAATCAGCCAGGCAGTAGGCTGCCTGGCCCGCCCACGCAGCCTGGCCCGCCAATCAGCGCTCTCGTGGAGTCGACTCGTCAAAGTACGGAGAGGGACTGGAGTAGTAGCGTGTCTGAGAGGAAGAGAAGCGCGTTCGGCTTTATTTTACTGCAGAAAATGAAACGTCAGCAGCGGTATAGTTAACAGCAGGGCTTTTAAACAGAGTGGAAACACACAACAAACCTCTACAAGCAGATGAAAAAGCACGCAGCAGAAAACACAGAGACATCCCCCATTCCCACAGACCCAGAGACACGTTCTGTATTGTATTGTTTTGTTGGACTTGAAAAACAAAATAAGTGTGAAACTGTTTACAGTAGTTGTTGTGGTGTGTTAATCTTGTTGTATTGTGGTTTGTCAGCCCTCCACCTCAGCAGATAGTGTGCGAAGTTGTGTAAGGAAAAACAGAATTGCACCGAAAGGAACAAAATTCCTTATTTTTATTGTTTTTCCGAAGAACAATTCTATTTTAAAAAGAAACAAAGAACGAAAGAACTCGCACAGATGTCTAGTGAGGGGAGAATTTTTATTTTATTTATGTATTGTGGTTTCTCCTTTTCTATTTATTTTCCTAATGTTAAGGCAAACTTTGTTTAGTTACTGTTCCATTGTTTCTAAACAAAAATGTTGATTGTGATAATAAAGTATTTTGTTGTCACGTACAATGTTTGGTGAAATTCTAATGAAGCATATATATTAAAAAGTATCGATATCGATATCGGCGATACTGGCCCTGCATTTACTTGGGATCGTATCGATACCAAAATTCCCAGTATCGCCCACCTCTACAGTACAGACCAGTAGGCCACAGCTGGCGGAGACCCCGTAGCGACCGCAGAGCGCCTTCCCATTGCGGCAATATCCCTACGCCTCACCATATAGTCCTGCGCCTCGGCTGCGCAGCGCCGTCGCGTGTTTCATCGGAAAAACAAGGTTAAATCGCAACGGAAAATGACAGTTATCGCCGCCGGTACGAACGGCGAGGAGTCTGCGAGAGGATGAGGCGCCGGTGCGGCGTTTAGAGGCTGACTGACAGGATACGGGAGGGAAAGGAAAGGAGTCCCGGTCGGATAAAATCGCCTGAGGCGCACGCGCTCCGCCTTTCCGAGTGAATGCCGAAGTCGCGAACGGACCATGTCTAGCGGTTCTGCCGATTACAACAGGTATTCCGCTTTAAAACCGGTTGTTATGGGTCTGTGGGGACGTTAAAGGGTCCTATCTTGTAAGCAGGCGGGTTCGGGCGCCGTTCGGGCTGTATTTTGTGTGTATAAGGGTGGTGTGTGAGCTCGGCGCTGCAGCGCGGCCTGCGCCACAGCGCCTAACGGTCAAAGCGGCCGTGTACCAGCACAATAATATAGCCGTCTGCACGTTCACCGCCTTCGCGCATTAAAGCGCGCTGTTTGCGTCTTTCCCGCCCGTGAGGCGCACTTAAAGGCCGCGTTTGGAGCGTGTTTTGCTGCGCGGAGGTACTGCGGCCTGCTGGCTCGAGCGGCCGCGCCGACGGCACTACTTTACTGGGCGGATGGAAACGGAGCGCATTTTAACGGCTATTTATCAGCCGTTTCGTCACGTTTAGAGCAGCTTCATCTCATCCCTTCTAAAATGAGCCCAATGAAACTGGCTTTGTACGCAGCACTGGTGATATAACTTCGGATTGTCCTCAAATCTGTGTGGGGGGGTTTAAGGTGGTCTGAGTCTCCGTGGGGGCCTATTAAGGGATTTAAGGTGGTCTGAGTCCCAGTGAGGGTCTGTTGGGGTAAATTTAGGGTGGTCTGATTCCCGGTAGATGTCTTTTTGGGGTGGATTGAAGCTGGTCTGAGTCCCATTAGGGGTCTGTTAGAGGCGGGTTTAAGGTGGTCTGACTCTCAGGGGTCTGTTTGTAGTAGACTTAAGGTGGTATGAGTCTCAGTAGGGGTCTGTTACAGTAATGCTGTGCTTGTGTTGCCCGTCATGGAGAGATGGGCTTAGTTTCCACACTCCACGTGGCACGTCAGGAACGCAAACCCCCTTCCTCACACTCTGCCAAGCTGGGAATCTGGCTCCTGGCCGAGAATGTTTAACCCCACACCTTTAAGAATTGCTGGTACGAAATGCTGAAAGTCCTGCCTGAGTGTTCTTTAACCTGTTTTCTCTCTCAGCTCCAGAGATCGAGACCATGGGGGGCCCGACGGGATGGAGCCTGATGGTGTCATCGAGGTAACCAGCTGTGGAAGGACAACACACACCTGCACACACTGTATAACTAATACACTCCCAGATCTTCAGATAGTCTCCTCGTTCATGTTGAAGTAGGGGCTTCGTGTAAGTGGGTTGAGAATTCTGGAGGTTGTGATCTTTTAGGGTGTTTGAGATCTTTCGAAGAGTTGCGACAGATCTTGTCAGATCCTTTTTACACCATGTGTGGTGGTCAGATTACATTTGTGAGAATTGGCAGATGTTACCCAGAGGCTTGGAGAAGCCTGTTGCTCCCTTATCCAATCTACTGGTCAAATACGGAACGACGCACAACGTTCAACAGTCACATTAAGATGTCTAGGCTTAATCTCAAGTTGTGGGCACGGTGTTGTGATGGAGACTTGTTTCCAAAATAGCATGTTTACAGAGCAAGAAAAAGTTAAATTTGAGTGGAAATTAGTGTAGAGTCTTTTTCCCCAAGTAGTTTGGACCGCTCACAAAATCCTGACAGTGTAAAGAACTGCCAGATTCACATGGTCCTGATCAGATTAGATAGAACTTCATTGATCCCTTGTGAGGGTTCCCTCAGGGAAATTAAGGTTCCAGCAGGAGCATCAATTCAGTACTGCAAAGAGTAGGAAGATGATAATTCAGTAAAACAAAACAGTGTAGAAATAAAGAATCTATAATATAGGTTTCTGTGGCATTCATGCACCATATATACATTTGCACTAATTCAGCACGAATTAACTCATTCTACTGCTTTGCAGAGCAACTGGAATGAGATCACAGACAATTTTGATGACATGAACCTGAAGGAGACACTTCTCCGCGGGATTTATGCATATGGTTTCGAGAAGCCCTCAGCTATTCAACAGAGAGCGATTATTCCTTGCATTAAAGGTGATTCTGGAGAAACCTGAACAGAGACGATTGTCTTTATTGTCCACTTGTGCTGCAGTTTCTTGAATTTGTTTTGTGTCCTTTAGGTTATGATGTCATTGCCCAAGCCCAGTCAGGGACTGGTAAAACAGCCACGTTTGCCATCTCCATCCTGCAGCAATTGGAGATTGAGCAGAAAGAGACTCAGGCTCTGGTACTGGCACCAACCCGAGAGCTCGCTCAGCAGGTATGCTGTACCCGAGGTCATGATAAACTTAAGTGTGTCTCAGACCAAGGCGGCATATTTGGGCAGTAGCTGAAGCAAAGGTACAGTTTTACTCTTCTTCCTGCTATGTAACTGGTGAAATGTGGACTGTTTCAGAATATTTCCTTGTTTGGTGTTTGGCGGGGAGCAGAAATTCAGTCGTTTTCAATGTGGATGTGTTGAGCTTTCCTCTCCGCTGACCATCGTTGTTCTTTGTGTGTTGTGTTTTTGTAGATTCAGAAGGTCATCTTAGCTCTTGGTGATTACATGGGTGCCTCGTGTCACGCCTGCATTGGGGGAACAAATGTCCGCAATGAAATGCAGAAACTCCAAGCAGAAGCCCCACACATTGTTGTGGGGACTCCAGGACGTGTGTTTGACATGCTGAACAGGAGGTTCCTTTGTAAGTGTCTGGGTCAAGAATGGCTGTTTGCCTGTTTGTTGTGTGTTGGATCAAGTGTGAAATGATGGTCTACCATCTTTCGGGACTGACGTGTCATGGAGATACCTTTTTTCTATTTTACTGATCATACTTCCATCCATTGTGTTGTATTTATATACTTTATTATATATATTTTAATATGTTTAAATAATCGAATAATGTCATTTTTCTGTAGCTCCTAAATGGATTAAGATGTTTGTCCTGGATGAAGCAGATGAAATGCTTAGTCGTGGATTCAAAGATCAGATTTATGAAATTTTCCAGAAGTTGAGCACAAACATTCAGGTGAGTTAAGTTATCGATCTGTTTTGTCTTCCATACAAAAGAACTGTGCTTAAATTGCAGAACCCAGGTTCTCCTGGTTTATGTAATAATGCTAGCAGAGTAAAAACATGGAAGAAGAGCATTCGCCCTGCACCGGAAGTGAAACGTGGCCGGACCTCTTTCTTAATGTCCAGTGGCCCCTGTTTCAAGGTTCAGTGCAACACTTGTCAACAACCTCAACTTGCATGTATTGTACACATCGAGTCAGTTGACTCGAGGAAGTTTTAGAAGCTACGCACTAACTGTGCATGTCTTCTCTGCAGGTTGTGCTGCTCTCGGCCACCATGCCAGCGGAGGTGTTGGACGTGACCACAAAGTTTATGCGCGAGCCTGTTCGCATTCTAGTGAAGAAAGAAGAGCTTACCCTAGAGGGTATCAAGCAATTCTACATTAATGTGGAACGAGAGGCGAGTATGCCGTTCGACTTGTTGAAGGTCTTCGCTCGAAAGCCCTTCTTTTTCAAAGCACCATGCCAAAATCAGCAGGCCGAAGCTTTCAAGCTTAGTTCTGGTGGTCATGCTAGTATGGTTTGTTTTTAAGAAGGGAGAGCAAAAAACACAGCATCGCAAACGAGTCTGGGGGGGACCTCTTTCTTAATGTCCAATGTCCTAAGTCTCAAGATCCTGTGCTACAAGTTAAAATAGGTTGACACTGAACTTTGGACTAGAGATTCGGTTGCAACTCTGACAGCAAATGACTCCATCTGCAGGAATGGAAATTGGACACACTTTGTGACCTCTACGAGACCCTGACAATCACTCAGGCGGTTATTTTCTTGAACACGAGAAGAAAGGTGGACTGGCTGACTGAGAAGATGCATGCGAGAGACTTCACTGTGTCCGCATTGGTAAGAGGCATGCTGATACTCTTCGTTCTACAAAAGAGGAAAAATTGGCTGCAGGCAGATCAGAATTGCTGTAGCTTTATGCAACAGAGTACAGATTCTGCCTGTTGGGTTACGTATGAAATGATGGCATACCATCTTTCGGGACTGACATGTAATGGAGATGCTTTTTTTATCAATTCACTGATCATACCTCTGACCTACTAGCTCTGTGCCTATAGACAAAATAGGTGTCCAATTTAGGGAGGCTCTGATTTATATTTTTATTCCAGCATGGAGACATGGACCAGAAAGAGCGAGACATCATCATGAGAGAATTTAGATCTGGCTCCAGCAGAGTCCTGATTACTACAGATTTGTTGGTAAGTTTGCTGTAGCCCCTCAGATGCCTCCAGTTGTGTGTAAAACAGATTTCATCTTCATGGTTTTGTGTTTTTTTTTTTTTACTAAGTAATTTCAGATCCTCACTAGAAGTGCTTATAAACGAATGCTGCAAAGTAGTAAAGTAAAGCTACTTTTCTCCAGGCACGTGGTATTGATGTGCAACAGGTTTCGCTGGTCATCAATTATGACCTTCCGACAAACAGGGAGAACTATATCCATAGGTAAGTGAAGTCCCTAGATCAGGGGTGAGGAACTGAGGGCTGGTGTCCAGTGCAGTTTGATGATTTGGCACTGAAGTTCCTCACTCCTGCAATATGTCCCTCTTTTCTGGATTCCGTTTTCTGAAAGCTGGATTTCTAACCCTGGTTCCTTGCTAGGATTGGCCGCGGTGGGCGGTTTGGCAGAAAAGGAGTTGCCATCAACTTCGTTACTGAGGAGGACAAGAGGATTCTTCGAGACATTGAGACATTTTACAACACGACCGTTGAGGAGATGCCCATGAATGTCGCTGACCTGATTTAAACTCTGGAGATTTTAATGCAGGGATAGCTATTGAATAATCACTTGCATTTGCGCTTATTTTATTGGAAGAATAAAAGCCTGTTCTCCTCAATGCTGGCTGTGGATCAGACTTGCGAATTCGATACGTGACGTGACTTTTCTGCGTGGACGGTTGTAGACTCCCTATCAGCCTGCGCTGGTAGTGGAGTTTACAGAAATGGGTTCTTTAAATGTATTCTTTTTCAGGTATTTCCTCCCTAGTATGTTTAAAATGTACGTGTTAGATGTTCTTCACCGTTTAGTAACTTACTTGTGGACTAAAAGATACAAGTGCTGCATCAAGTCTGCCAATTATGTTATGCTAACATATGTGTGCAGTTTAACTTGGTTCACCGTTTCCATGTCAGTAAAACGAAAGGCACTTTTTTTGTTGAATGTATTAATTTAATTGTATATTGTTTATTCAAGTACTTTTTTTGTGTGAAGTCCTCTTCGAAGGTGGGTGTTATGTTCTATGTTGTGTTTGGCTCATTTGACAATAAAGAGGATAGTGATACTCCATAAAGCTTACGCTGTGTGTTTTAAGGTCTGCAAATATCAACTTTTGCATGCTGTGATCACAGTGTAGTTACCTTGGATCCTGTTGCAGCACTAGCTTTTCCAATGCCTTCCTAGAACTTTACAGTCTTGATGTGGCTCTTGGGTTACTGTTTATGGCCAGATCTACTGCTCTAAGTTGGTGTTTGAGCGGTCATCTAATAACCAACAGTACAGCACTATTAAAATGCAAAAGAAAACCGCAAGGTGGTTGCAAACCCAAGAATTTAATCAAGACCAGTGGGCAAGTGTGTTAAAACAGGACCTGGTATTTGGTCCAAGTTTAAACATGCTTCATTTGGGTTTTGACATGCAAATCTTCTGTGACATTTGCAGGTGGAGAAATGTCAGTGTAGTGGTGTCCTGGCTGCTGTTGAGACCACATGCAAAGAGCCACTCTTGAATTAATGGTCAAGCTTACACGCAGAAAGACTTCAGATGATCAGAAGGAGCTTTCCCTCGCACTATATACAAGTGCACAACTATTTTGAGCATGTGATGCACGTAGTGGCAGGAGAGCCCATGTTCCAGATGTTAAATGGGCGTAAACTTGGATACCAAACTTCTAGACTATGACCAACGTCCAGTCGTCACATAAGCAAGCAAACAGTTTATTAACAGCATAGAAAAATCTCAGTGTAACTCAAATACATAACAGTAACTCAACAGTACATACTGGACAATTCCAACATTCACAGAGGGTAGTCTGCCATAGGCAACATGATCCCATGTGTCCCAAAGTCTTGTGGAGACATTTGAGCTGTTTGCTAAAAATAGGGTAGTTCTTCAGCAGGAACTAGGGCTGTGTGTTCAGTTATGAACCAGATTGCACTTGGAGAGGTCTTCAACGGCCCCCCTGTAACAACTTGTGCTCACATAGGTTGACTGAACAAGCAACGCAATCCTGCTGTCGCTTGCATATAACTTCCCCTTCTTCAGTTTGGACACATTCCACAGTAAACGGTCTTCAGTAGCCACACCTTAATGAGTCAACTATTGCCAGTGTAATGTAAAATAACTGGTGTTTACCTAAGGCTTTGAGCCATGGGGCACTACCAGTATGATGAAAGAAGTGACTCCAGAGCTTGATGTAGCTGAAGAACAAAACCAAAATCACGCACATCTGATCATTTGCCGATTTCTTAATCACGGCTTCCCAGAAGTGCTTGACGTGAGATACAGATTACTGCAGGTTGACGTTGAACCAATTGGAGTAAACTCTTACACTTTTTTTTTGGCAACTGCTGAGGTAGATTGCAAACAAGCACAGCAAACAAACAAACAAACAAACATGTGTTAATGCAACAACAGGATGAGGACTCCCAAAAGACGTTTAAAGCAAACCTTGCGATTTCCTAAGAAACCAGTTCCTGCTTTAAAAAACTGCCAACTAATTTTCGGTTCTTGCAACCTGCAGCCCTCCAGTGTTAAACCATCACCTCGGAGTGCACATTCCATCCGACACTGGTGACCTGTTGAAGCTTGATTTAACAGTAAAAACACAGCAGATATACTTTTATGTAAATAATATCTCAAGAGCACAATGTGCCACAAGTAAAACCCTTGTTTCGCCTAAATGCTCAAGAGCAAACGTCTCTCAAACATATGGGTAGGATGAGGTTCAACAGTAGGGCCCATAATCTAGACCAAGCCAGCAATACCAGCAATAAAGAGATTTAACAAAAAAAAAAAAAATAGAAGAGGAAATTCATTTTAGTTGTATTATATGGCAATAACTAACAGAATGAACTGTCATGCAATGCCACATTGCATCGCCCTGAACAATAGCAAAGAAATTTCAAAAGAAACCAAAGGCCCAAAAATGAAGCTACATACATAAATACTACAAAAAAAAACTGGACCTCTGAGCAAAAGAAGTGCCAAGACACTAAAATGGTGACATAGGGGAAGGGAAAACAAGAAAGTGACCATATACTGAAGTCCCACATCTTACAAGAATGCTGCTCTGCACGGATAAGTGTCTAAAAAGTGTGGTACACAAAGAAATCTGAGTTTAACCAATGTGCAATAGAGCTTTCCTAAAACTCCCAAAGACACTCTCTGCACCTCTGGATCTGTCGCTTGTCTCCAGAGCTCGTGGAAGTCCTTCACATGTCCATGCGAAGTCATCATCTGGTTGTAAATGCAGAGGTGGTAAGGGGCCCTGCCCTCTCCAGAAAAGAAGGCATGCTCTTGGGGCGACATCCCTATTGCGTTGGCGCAAATTCCCATGAAGACGTCATCAATGTAAAGAGAAGCATTTAGAGTAAGGGAAGCTTTGTAGACCCTGGAGGCCACGTCTTTGGAGATGACATAACCAGCACCGGGAGTGTAATCAGGGTACACTGACCAGGGGTACATCTCTTCAGACACATAGTATTTGCTGTCCTTGCTACGAATGGGCGGAGCACCTCGATGCACCTTTCCAACCCAAAAGTCCTTCACTCCGGACTGGTCAACCTCCTGCAAATAGCGGATCAGGTTGGGCAAGTGGACAAAGATGTCATCGTCTGCGGACATAAGGAATCGAGCTTGGGGACAGTATGCATGTGTCCAGCCCAGTTGCAAGAGTAACTTGATGGTTAGGTTGTGGAAAGTATCTAGAAAGTCCTGCTGGATCAAATCATCATACTTCTCATCTTCCCAAAGGAGCTCCTGTTGGACTTTCTTTCTCTGCAAGGGCCAAGGGTGAAGGCCAAGTGCAAAAACCACTCTCACGGTCACACCCAAGGTCCTCTCGATGAAGGCCTCATTGCCCCAGGTTGACCTAATGGCCTGCCTCCTCTCAAAGTTCTCCGGCGAGCTTTTCACGAACAGCAGGAGCAGGACGTCCTTGTTGGTACACTTCTGCTCATGGTTTATCAGGTAATGATGGTCACTGAACTTCCGAGCTTCCTCACGACTAACTGTCAGGTTGGCACTGATGAAGTCAAAGTTGTTGAGCAGGTGCCGTAAAGAGTAGGACTTTATATGATTTGTTATATTATTGCCAAAACTTTCCCAGTACATCATGACTGCTGATAACACAAAGCAAGTCATCATCAGCAGTCGGATTTGGCATTTTCGGAACCAGAAGAAATTCATCCTGGACATTTTCAGAACTTCAGCCACAGTCAGGTCCTAGAGGCAGTGTGACATAGACCTGGGTTATGGGGCTTCTTACGTTGGAGTGCCATCATAAAGCCAAGACCATTTCTAACCTGAAACAGAAATATATATGTGTGAGTGGTTTAATCACATATATGCATTAGTTTTTAAACCATTAAACAGTTCAATATGCATAAGCATCAACAGTGTTTCTCAATCCCAATTATGGCTCTACCTAAGTCCTTTTGAAGTTGCAGGGTGTGTTAAAGCAGGGCAGTACGCAGGGGGCACCAGGATGGATTTTGAGAAACGTGGGATTAACAGTTTGTTAAGAAATACATGGATTAGGCCAACACTTCAGAATTTTGGACTACCTTTAAATTGACCCCAAATCTATTCTTCTCAAAATCACACCATCTCTCACAGTGATGTAATGACTGGGCAAGCAGGGCCCACCACAGTGGGGTCCATGTCCCAGGAGGGCAGTCTTTTTTTGGGCCCCAAATGAAGATCCTGCCCATTACAAGGGAACCCATTCCAGTGACATTGCAAGGGATTTAGGAACACTATGAAACCTAAATTCACTTCCGATCACTAATGGCTAATTAGTGCAATCCAAAAACAAACATTTCTGTTACCGGTCAAAAGTTTTAGAACATCCCGGTCAAGCCTTTCCTTATTTTGCCATCTTAGCTCTGCCTTTCTTACTGCAGCTCCAAATCTTCAGTTGTCTATTACACAAACTTATCTTCTGATGCCATTATGTTATACACCCCCACGCGCACAGGCCGTGAAAACGTGTGCCCTTATTAGTGTGGCATAATAGATAGAATAACTATTGCCACACCAATAAGAGTCCTTGGACAAAACTCCTAACATTACTCTGGCCCACGTCTGTATTACGAGTAACCTTTTAAGTTGCTCTGGAGAAGAGCATCTGCTAAATGCCATAAATGTAAATCTGAAGTAAGTATGAACATTTGCCAGAGTTGAAGAACCGGAAGTATCTGTCCCATGTGCCGTGAAACGAAATGCTTCCTCACCACCTCAGTGGCTTGAATTCAGAAGAAGCTAAAATAACCAGGAGGTGAAATAGTCCCAAATGTTTACTGACGTGGGAACGAGCAGTTGAGCAGATGGGACTAAAATCACTGACAACCTCTGGTAACAGTTACTTTACCCACCTCCCCGTGTGAAATGAATCCTGTCCAAATAGGGCTTCATAAAGGGCTTTTATCATTTATTATTTTACCTTGTGTCCTCAAACCTTCGACTGTTTACTGCTGACTGACTTCATCCCATTCCAGAGTATTCCCTACACCCCAAGTGCCTAAATGTCATGAATCGTTTGAGTTGGAGAAGGTTAGGTATGCATGGGTGGAATGTCACGGCTTGAGAACGAATGTCCACCAGTGTAAGTCATAATAGCAGGTAATGACTGTATAATTTCACAACTGGCACTCTAGCAATCAGGCCAACATTAGACTTGCTATATATATTATATATAACACCAATATCGCCACATCTCCTCTGCCCACATTAACATATACAACCATGTGCCGAGTTCTCAAACGTCCTGCAGTCAGGGAAATGTCCAGTGTGTGTGTAGTTGGGGACAAAATCCCCTGAGCCCCGCAGATTCACTTTATGAATACAATCCCGCGGTTGGACTTTTTCTAGGAAGTGTCCTGGCTGGACGTTTTCACATATCCCTGCGTCAATGCAAAAGCAAACACAGCAAACGTGCCATAGGTCGGCAATAATGGGGGGCTTTAAGGTCTTAGAGGCAGTGAAAAAGCGCTGAGGGCACTGCAAAGCATTCAAACACAGCGAGGTGTCAGAGGAACGCTGAAGCACAAAGGAGAACCAGAACCCACAGCTTCCGCCAGGATTGGGGATACAACCAAAGGATCGTCACCATGGAATTCCTCACATCTTTTAAAGGGGAATGAACTTTTCTTTTATTAAACAGCTCCAGTTGTTTCCCAGTTGGGGTTCAGGTTGTGTGCAGTGATGAAGAGAATGGTGCACTTGTGAAACATCTCATTCCGAGTCACTCGCAAAAACACCAAATGTCGTATTTTCGCAAATTGTGGTAAGTTGGAATGGATGAAAGCAACCACGATAAATATTATCATGATACAGACCTGAAGATATTTTACTTTATTGGAAATGTGTTTTTGTTTTTTATCCCAATTTTCACAATTACACGGACACGCCTAAAACCATGGGAAAGAGAAAGGATGGCTTGGGAATGCAATGGGAGGCATGCTCATGGCAAGGTGATGCGAAATGTCAGACTTTGAGCGAGGCGTTATAGTGGGGGATGGATGCAAGATCCATTTGCCAGTGGTGTGGGTATTTAACATCCCTTGACCGACAGTGTCACATGTACAGAGAATACATCCTAGAACCAATTCTGGACAATCTGGACCCAATGGCACAGTGCATTATCCTGCTGATATACCCCATTCAAAGATATACCCCATGCTTAGTGATATACTAAGCAGTCAAAAGCAGCAATTCCGAATCTGTAGGACTTCCCCAATAAGCTGCTAATGCAACACCACTGCTCAGCACGATTACAGAATGCTGTACTCCAACTTCGGCTGTGGTAAATCTGCTTGGGCCAATGCTTGGGCCAATGCTTGGGCCAATGCTTGGGCCAATGCTTGGGCCAATGCTTGGGCCAATGCTTGGGCCAAATGGAGGACAAATAGAGAGGAACAGCTGCTTGTTCTGCACAGTGAAACGAAAGGGTTCCAGAAAGCTGTTCTTCAGTTCTGTTTACATCCAAGAAAATAATGAAAAACGACGAACGGATGAACCAAGGCCCAAACATTTAGCAAAAACGTGTGAAAGAAAGTGATTTCTGAAATTGTGCAACTGATCTTAGGATCGAATTGAATTCTTCTGTACTAAAGTAAACCAGCCTCTCCCCAAAACAAGCCCAGAATCAGTCATCAGTGTGGACTTGTAGTTGGAAGTGGTGTGAAAACACCTTAAAGCCGGATGGGATTAGTTTAACATGGGGAGGTAAAGCTGTAAAGCCATAAAAATAGCCTCAGATTATATTAGTCCCTTATATTAATCCCTCATAGCCTCGGGAAAAGGAGGGTTTAGCCTCAGTAGCGAGGTGGACAAGGGGGCATTTCGTTTTTTTATGTACGGTACAGAGATCCCGGATGCTTCAAGTTTGTGTCAAATGTTCATACCTATTGCGGACGCTACCAACAGTCATATCCTAAGAAATATAGTGTGTACATGAGAGTGCAAAGGGGGGGGAGAAGGGAGCGGAGTAGAGGAGCAGAAAAAAGGTTTCCACACTATTGAAACGGAACAGTTTTTAAAAAAGACAATATAAATGATATCGCCTGTTTAGATCCTGAAATAGATGTAAATATCAATATATCATCCAAGCTGGTTCACACGTGTCACTATAAAATTGGTTATCTTGGGTGAAAACACTTGTGCACATTTTTGTCATTTATGGCAAGAAATCTAATCCCGTGAATGGGTCATAAACTTCACAGACGTCCTTGTAGGTACATTTGCTTTAGTCCACCTCTTCAGGTGAAACTAATCCCACCCGAACACGGCTTAATGTGGCATGTTTCATGTTTCTTTCCCCTTAGTTATGTTAAATTTAGCAAATATATGTGCAGACGTATGTGAACTATATGATATAGACTAATAAACACAACTCATCATTTGACCACAAGTGCCTCAACATTTGCAAAGGACCAAATCTAAGGCAGGAGAAAGCAGATAGTATAATGCAAAAATACATGAATGATGTGCTGCTTTGGTGTTTGGTGTGATGCTGGCCATTTCCTGCCTGTACTGACAGAACGGGGACAAGCGCATGCAACCCACATTCCCACGATTCGCGTTAGCCGCCCTCGAGTGGGATATTTTTGGGTGGTGGACCCACTCTCGACCTAGCAGCAACAGGGACATGTCCAAAATCCTGAGCAAGACAGCAATGCCTGATGCACTGGTACCAGCATCACATACACCACAGTGAAGACCAACATGTCAGGGTCACTGCAGTGCTGAGAACTTTCCACCACCCAGCTAATACCTAATCAACAATGGTCCCTGTAGGATATCAGTCCCATCAAATCATGATCCTTGCGTACAGACACCAACCCGATATCACATCCCAAACCCATCAATGCACAACTACAGATGTAACCCACCTTAATCACTGACCAGCAGGCAGGCCCATGTGTCTACAGTTGAAGAACAAGGCCTTTCGTTTCAGTTGTAAACCATTTAAAACATGACCCCGAAAGCCAAACTTCGAGTTCAGTTTGCCACAAATGTTTCATGAGATGGGCAGCAAGTGTCTCAAATAACCACAATGAGCTCATCCCTAGGGTGACGGACAAACACAGTTGTAAACACTGCAGGTAACCAGTTTCCATGTTCTGGTTGCCATGCAGCAGCAGCAGCTGTGGAGGACCTGCAAAAAACTTTTCTGCACTGCTGGACTTGAAAAGAATAGTGCCTGTTTAAAGGTTATCCCCTGCAGCAGAACAAAAACTACAGTCCCAAAGCCTTCCTGTTCATCACTCCTTCATGAACAGGACGTTCAGCTTTGCACAAGCCCCCAAACGCAAATATAGTCGATCATCAAAGACAGGACATCCTTTTGATTCTTTTTGAAATGATGAGGCTACTTTTAGCAAAGCAAAGCTTGCCAAAATACAAGTCAACATTTCAAGCTTACAAGCTTGCTTACGTTCTGTAGTTTCATTTTGGCTCTCGTCTCCATTGTGAATGGAGTATCATTCAAACCACATTCAGGGGTGGTCAGAGACGGATCTCATCCACATTTAATACAAATGTAAATGGAATGTTTTTTTCTGTGATTTGATTCTGTCAGACAAACAGAAATACATCAGAAATACTTTAGTACGAGTAAATGGATCTTCACTTTTCACCCTCTCTTACTTCATGTGCATGCTCCCACTCACGATTATTAACTGATAGATGACGCCAGAACAGTTTATATAGTCTGTCATTTCCTGACAGAGCTGTTATGGCGAGAATCCTGTTGTAAAACACCCACCATTGTTTGAAGATGTCCACAGGTTCCTGGACAATTCTGTTGAGAAACATTACATATTGGATGTGAAACAGAAATGAGGGAGGTGTTGGTGTGCTTTTCACACAGGCAGGAAAAATTTTCTGTGGACAAGCTGGGGACACATTTCAAGAATGAGTGTAACCAGAATTCCAACTATGTCCAGATGAAAATTACAATAATCAGGCCAACCTGGTTTAGTCCCAGTGATTTAAATAAAAATCAAGCAGTTTCGGGTTTTCGCCCCTAAACAAAAATAGCTTTGGATAAGATTACCAATGACCTCCTTTTGGAAGTTGATTCTGGTCCACTTTCTATCCATATCCTCCTTGACCTCCTCTTCACTGGCAGTTTTTTTTTTAATTAGCTGCCATAAATCTTGGCACAGTGCAGGCCAGGGCCTTCTCCTTTGTTGCTCCCAATTTCCGGAACTTCCTCCTCGTATCCATGTGCTGAACTCAATCATGGAATTTTCAATTGCTATTAAAAAACACATCTTTCAAAAATAGCCCCTCGGAAAACGACCTCAGGGCAGCATTCAGCAGTACATTCTCCATGGCACTGTATCCCATCAACTCCTTATTAGCTTCCACTGGGGTCTGTGAGGGTCCAGAAATCCCAATCTGAGAGCTCTACAATTTGCTAGCAGCAGTAGTAGCTGATAAAAAACAGCCTTATTTAATAAACTAACTAATAAAGCTCAGGACAGGGAGCTTTACCGATTTGCGGGGCTCAATCTGTGGATCAATCTGAGCCAAACACACTGATGTCAACCTTCTGAAGAGTTTCCAAGATCTTAAAGGTCATGTGTGTTGTTTGCACTCGCCATAGTCAGACACCAATCAGCTAGAGCTGAGCTTAGAATGCTGTGAACTTGTGAACTAGGTAGAACCCTGTGCACGCACCACACTGTAACGGTCCGGGACCATTACATGTGCCATTGCACCCTCAACAGGATCAGAACAAAAAGCACTCTTTTAGGGATTGTAAGCATTTGTTAGCCTGGTTCTTACCCACGTGAAACACCATACAACACAAAGTAGAATACGCATGTTCGACAATGAAGCAAATCGGGGACACAAATTAGATACCTGTAACTCACATTTGCACAACAGCTGTGCTATAATTACTCAGCACTGCCTGCAAACTGTAATAACAGCCTCAACCCTCACGTCACCCTGAGTGTATTTACATTTCACATTCATGGCGTTTGGCAGGAAGTTGGTGTGAAACAAGGTGAATGAATCGACTGCTTACTTCAAAAAGTGCATTCAGACTGTACTGTGTCTTGATTGTGTCTGAGCCATTCATACCAGGGCAACACCATAACAGCTGCTCTGTGGTGGTCCTGTGGGGTCCTGATCATTGAAGATCAGGGTGAAAGGAGGAGAATAAAGTCTGCAGAGAAACAGATGGACTACAGTCCGTAATTGTAGAACTACAAAGTGCCCCTGTGTGGTCAGAGGAGCTGATTAAATGGACAGTGAGTGTAGAATCAAGGAGATGGTCATAATATTATGGCTGATAAAGTGAATAAAGGTTTCAAACCGTGCCCTAGGGAGTATATCGCCTTACTAACAGTATCCAATATATATCACAATATATCAAATCGTGACCCTTGTATCGAGTCAAACCCAGACGGCCCTGTGCAGCACTCAGGAAACTACTGGGAGGCTCCTGTAAACAGAAGCAGGATTCAGTAGCGTCCAAATTTTACCCATTAAAGTACACAGCACCACTGAGGTGACTGTGTGGTCACTGTGTGGTGAACACCCACCCCCTCTCCCCCACCGTTCTCTCCATCTCCACCCGGTCACTTAAAGCAAGGAAAACATTCGGAGACCGTTACTCCGACAAAAGCAGGATCAACTCTTTAATACCCTTCATTTCAGAATGAATGAGAAGGTGTCCCAATATTTTTGGCCATACAGCACAAGTTGTAATAAGCGGACATGATTTTACGATCAATATTGAAAGAAGTAGCCAAGTTATGGGACCCATAATGCCTTCAGTGCGTCTGAAACGTTCGACTGGTACCGTATATATATATCGGGATGTGTTTCTTTTGTCCATATCGCCCAGCCGTGCAGTCGGACAACTCACGATTACGGAACGCAGAATGACGTTTATCGGTTGGGTAATCAATCAGACGCCCCATGCTGTGACACACTTCATTCAATCATCAGTACCAAAAAAATATGGGTTAAAAAAAAAGGAAGAGAGAACCATAAAGGGAAGAGTGACTCTCCGAGTGTGATCTGCATCATACACTAGCACACAAACACAAGACACGTTCCATTGAATCACAGATCTACGTTTTTCCCCCAAACACATCACCCTAATATAGCCATCTGCTGATCAAGGCTTCCAGGGTGGGTAAGGGTGGGTTACAACAGACACAGTGCAGAATTAGGAAATATGAAACAGCTGACAATGAAGCAATCGTACTGTAATTATGAATTAAAAAACACCATCCTAATAAACAGGCTCATGAGACCATGCGGTCACGCAGTTCTCTGGACTCTGATCGGCCCTTTCATTTGCATTGTGAACCAGTGTGAGAACGCGGACCCCGTTAAGCCTATTTCTATTCAACTGGCCTAAATTTAGGCCACGGAACCTGTTCCGTTTAGTCTAAACCAGGGACGTCCAACCATATGTGCCGGGTTTTCATTCCACTGAAACATGCGGTCAGTGGTTTGAAGACTGACCAGTGGAATCAGGGGTCACTGCTCATTGTTTAGAAGGAAAACCCGCAGCGGCACTGCTGGGGATACGTTTGACACCGCTGGTCTAAATTGATCAAATTCGATATACGATAACCAGCCAACAGGATCAACCTAATTTCTAAAGATCACGTGGCTTCCACACTTATTCACAACAAAATCCTTTGATTTGAATTATTGGATCATTACTTCTGTAATCATACAGTTTGACGAATCTGAAGACTGTGTGTTCAACAGGGGTTCAGTACTGGTTCTGGATCAACCAAGATGCAACATCAGGCTGTAATTTTCAGGTCTTTCTGTAGGTCGGTTCCAGCTGCCCAAAGGGGAAGTATTGCTTTTGCAAGGTCAGTCTTTCCCAAGTCTGGATGATCCTTTCACTGAACCTTCTCAAACACACTACGTCAAAAGGAAATCCTACCAACACCTCTGCCTGACATCTGAGACACTGACTCGATGATCTCCCTTTGGAAACGACTGGTTGCAATGGTTAAAAGGTCTGACACTAAAGCCTTGGTGCACAATATCACAGGGCGACAGAGGTCTTATACAATGAGTTTCTTGGGCGAAACTGAGCTGACCATCGGTATATTAGGCAGGTGGTCTTAAATGTTAGGACTGGTTGTATATTTTTGTTTCTGGTTTTCCTACAATGAACCGTTTGTTTTGACATTTAATCATGAAAATGTTTTTTTACAATCAGCATACCACCTTAAACTGTCCACTCTACTCACATACAATCAGCATACCACCTTAAACTGTCCACTCTTCCACAATCAGCATACCACCTTAAACGGTCCACTCTTCTCTCATACAATCAGCATACCACCTTAAACTGTCCACTCTTCTCTTCCACAATCAGCATACCACCTTAAACTGTCCACTCTGCTCTCATACAATCAGCATACCACCTTAAACTGTCCACTGCTCTCATATAATCAACATACCACCTTAAACTGTCCACTGCTCTTCCACAATCAACATACCACCTTAAACTGTCCACTGCTCTTCCACAATCAGCATACCACCTTAAACTGTCCACTCAGGTAACTCACCTCCTGATCCAGATCAGCAGAACCGTGGAGCTCCTGGAGCTTCAGCTCTGAGCTCTGAACTTCAGCATCGCAGCTGAAAGACAGTTTTAGAGAAACTCTGAAAAGCAACACCTGAGCAGAGAAGCACCCTCCTCCTCCTCCTCCTCCTACCCCACCCCTACTACTCCTCCTCCTCCTACCCCACCCCTACTACTCCTCCTCCTCCTACCCCACCCCTTCTACTCCTCTCTCTCTCACTCTCTCTCTGTCTCTCTCTCTTGGACAGGGACTGTAGTACCTGAGTTTTTGGAGGACAAAGAGGCCTGATTTTGATCATGTGGGACGATGCTGGGGAGACACAAATGAAGCTCTTCTATCAGCAGTGTACTTTGCATACAGCAGCTACAGTTAGGATCTCTGCTGGAACGTTTGAAAGGAAAATCAGGTGCTTGAAGGGAATGATCTTGGGATCCGGGGACAGAGAGGAGGACGACTCCTGCACCCTTTCCTCTGTGAACAGGAGAAAGAACCTGAGAGATCAGGACAGCTCCTGTTTTGTAGGCTCGACAACCTGCAGTCACGACGACATAAAAATTTGGACCCCCTGACCTAAGGCCAGACCTTCTTCTCTTGTTGAATAGAGTGGACAGTGAGTGGACACGGTGTTTAAACACATCGAAAGTATCAGACTTGGGCTTTTGGCCACCACAAGAGTATGTCTAACAGAGTGGACAGTGTTTAAACACTCCAGCAGCACGTCAGTGTGACTGCAGTGCTGAGAATGACCCACCACCCACATCATAGCTGCTCTGTGGTGGTCCTGTGGGGTCCTGATCATTGAAGATTAAGGTGAAAGGAGGAGAATCAAGTCTGCAGAGAAACAGATGAACTGCAGTCTGGAATTATGGAACTACAACGTTCTCCTGAGGTCAGAGGAGCTGATCGTAAGACCAGGATGTGGTGTATAAAGGCCTTCCTCCTGTGCTCATGGAGGCACGAGAACAAGACGTTTCAGTCGTGAGAAGCAGAAGACAGCCAACACAAATGTAAATCAACAGATGGGCCATGGTGTCTGTGTACACCAGGAAAGAGGACCTGCAAGAGAGGGGGTTTCCATTAAAGTGTCCACTGAGGGTAGGTTTGTATAGAAAATAAGGCTGTTTATTTTCCCAGTCAGCCAAATAATTCCCATCATTTTCCAACTGGTTTGTGTGATTTTGAGTCTCCAGACTGGGAATTGTTTCCAAAGCTGGTCTACCGGATCTCAAACTACGGTTAAATAATCTCGCGTCCAACGCTGGTTTCCTGCGCTACCCAGGATGCGTACGGACAAACCAGATATTCCGTCTCGTCATTCCAAACCAAAGAACCAACAAGAGAGTTTATCAAAATATAGTTTATTCTGGACTTTTTTTTTTCCATTTCATTTGACTCAAATCACAAAAGTCAAATCAACATAGCAGAGAAAAGCATCTGCAACAAAATGTGAGCAAGAAAACGAAAAAGGAGGAGAGCAGGTGACGCCGTCCTTCCCAAAAAAGAAAGAAAGAAAAAAAAGATAAATGAACAAATACAGTTGTGGGGGAATCATTTAACAGATATTTACATGGTCCAGGATGTTAAGATATGCCCATGTACGTCCTTTAGCTTTAGTTCTTTTTAACGTTTTATCGCGTAAACGACTACAAACAAAGCAGAATTACAAAAAGATTTCAAAAGAGTACAAAACAGACACGGCGAAGAGGACAGCCAGGCGCTTTTCAAAGGTGGGACCGACTTCTTTTTGTTTGTTTGTTTTCCGAGGGCACCATAAAAAGCATGTCTCTTTAAAATCAAAACGTTATAAAATACCATTCCACTGTCATAGACAATATAATAAATAGTGTCTTTATGGTACAATCTATGTATTATTGATTATTTAAAGCAAGCATGAAAATACTCATCTCTTTACAAAATTTGAGACATTCGGGACAAACCGGAAAAATTCATTTGATGAATGTGAACCCATAGTAGGTCATAGCATACGTTTTTTAAAAAATCTGGATTTTTTTTTTTAATATATATATATAAAAAATTCCTTGGATTTTTATATAAAAAACAACACCTTGGATGTCATCACACTAGGACCCACCAACAATCCTGTCCTGTAACAAACGCTACACACTTAAAAATAAAAGGTGCTTCAAGAGGTTCTCGACGACTCCAGAAGACTCGCTTTTGGTTCGACAAAGAATCGTTTTCCGAAGAGATGCAAACGTTTTTAAGAGAACCAAAGGTGGTTCTTCCACGGCGTCGCTAAAGAACCCTTTGAAGCATCTAGTTTTAGGAGCGTAGGACACATCCCACACAACTCTGCTCAGATAATGTTCAAGTCAATACGAGACATCCCCGGAGTACTACCGTCAAAAAAAAAAAACAACAACAAACAACCTAACAAAACAAATCCTCAACATCCAGAACTGATAAGTGCTTGATGGAATTCTTTGCATTACGTCTATCTAAAGTGCAGGAGAGTAACTCTCGCGCCGTCAGTCCTTTCACTTCCAACTGGCTGAAACTATGACCGTAATAGTATTTCATAAAGGAATTCGACAGCTTATCCGTTAATGACGTACTTCCAAGCAGTGTTATGAGGAAAATCCCTGCGGTTAAGTGGACGTCGCTAGACATCCGTCCTTTGCGGTCAAGCTTTAGTGACTCTCGCCAACGTATGACCCCCGGAAACGACACCTAAACTAAGCTACCGACTTTCAGTGCACAGACCGACTGGAGACTCGACCATAGACTCTTGGAGGACACTGTTCTTCTGTTCTGACACCGTGGAGCGAACTGAACGCGTGGTTGCAGGGACTTTAAGAAGTGATCAGATTTGTGTGTTTTCTGTAGTCAATCAAAGCTCATTTGAAGTCCAAACTCTGATTCTTTAGTGGAGCTGTGAGCCCAACTTTACTAAATCCAACAATTTCACTCATTTGCTCCTCATTGTGGCGGCACAGGAGGGACAAATGTCCTCAACCACACACAGACTAACGAGGAGATAAATACACAGACCTTTTCAGAAAACAGACAACGGAGACCTCGGAACATTTAACGGAAAACTAAAGCAGCAAAGTCTAGACTCCAAAGTGTTTGGGCTGTTTGACTTCAACTGGGGTAAGTTTCAATGGATACGACGAGCCTTTCTGCTTCAAAACGATAGTGTTTTTGGGGGTTTTTTCGTCTGTAACCACGACAGAAAGCCCATAATTTCATCCTAGGTTTTAGCTGGTGTGCAAAATCAAGACACCACAACTATTCAGCCACACAGTCAATGATAAAGCATGTTCGATTCGTTTTTTCAACCACTGTTACGTTTAAATACGAAACAACTTTGCGCTTTAAGTAACTAACAGACAGAAAACGTTGGGCACGTTCCTTTGTGCGAGGTCACCTCGCCCCAGATGTTGCATAGGTCGTATTTAAACAAAAATTAACCCCACGCTTCACTACATCAACGCTTAGATGATCTAACGGCCTTACTCGGACACTTAAACCTACCACAAAAAAAGGAAAATGCAGATCGAAATATTTGACTCTCGTATCGTTCGAGTGCTTTTTTTTTTTGCCATGCCAATGTTAATGAACGAGGACCGTTCTCACCCTGCTGAAGTCAACAGGACTTCCTTCACTGTTACAAAACTGAAATGTGCACTACACGCCCAACATATGCACACGTCGGCAGTGATGAAGATATCTGCTGCTCTTGATTTTGGAATGAAGCGTAAAAAAAAAAAAAATGGATATGAGATGTGGTTTATTAATCATGTATCCTGTGAGGGAATATAACAGTCCTTTTTCCACACCTGTTTGTGTGTGTGTGTGTGTGGTGTGCAGAACAGTGTGTCCTCTCAGAGAGCGCTCCTATAGACAGGGTGGGGTGGGAATTCCAGAGCTCAGATCCGTAGACCCAGGGCCAGTCAGTGAATTTGGCTATGTACACATTCATAGTCAGTCCATGGCTTCGCCGTTGGCAGCGTCATTTCCGCAGGTCTAACACGCAAACCTGAAACAGATAGATCGACCGTTATTACATGGACGCTGGTCACTGCCAGCCGGTTCTCCGCCGGTGTCTCCAACAGAAGTGAAGGCAATCGACATGTAATCAAACTTGCTGCCTTAAAACAAATTGTTTTAGTACCTTTTGATCAGGTTTTTTTGCATAAACTGCTCTGGTCATGAAAGAACAAACTGTAAACTCTGGTAAAGGATTATGCAAAATGTGTCATAACTGATAACAAATGTTTAACCCCATGATCTCGCTGCGCTGTGAGGAGCGTGGTCTTACCGATCCGTCTGATGCACTTGCTCCTACTTTGTCTCCAGTGGAGTTCCAGCACACCTCAAAAATGCCCCCTGTTCCTCGGTAGCTGTTCACTAGAGCGCCACTCTGTGAGCAAAGACAGAAACGCACAAGAAAGGTCAGTGACTGAGGCCGATATTTCTGTAAACACTCAACGTGAAGCTCAGGTTCCAGACAACAACTGGAGTAGAGTAGAACCACAAACTAAAGTTCCAATATTCAAAATGTGCTGAACTTAATCCAGATAAACTGTGTGTATGTATGTACATACCTGTGTGTTCCAGATGTGGACACACTTGTCGAAGGACCCGCTGGCCAGGTGGCGTCCATCTGGGCTGAAGGCCACGCTGTAGACGGGTTCCTGGTGCCGGGTGAGTGTGTGGATGCAGGCGCCGCGTTCGGCGTCCCACAGCCGCACTGTCGAGTCAAACGATGCACTGAGGGAGGAAAAAAAAGTGACAATGCATCCCACGATTTTACAAACAAGAGAATTTAGAGCATCGAGAGCAAAATTAAAGAAACCTGTGGTGAGAACCAAAGCAGCTCATCACCTCCACACTCTGCTAGTTAAGGGAATATGGGGTTACTGTCCAAAACAAACCAGACTCCCTCAAATGAACCAGACTGGAGATAAACATCTGAAAGGAAAGCCCTGCCTTTTTAGTTTCTTACCACGAAGGGTCAAGAAAGACAAACCTGGAGAAGGGAATGGGGACAAAACTAAAAGCTAACTGGCTACAGACTCTTGAGAAAATCATGCCGAGAGGACACAATGAGAGGACAACAACACGATCCTATAAGACTCAGGAATCATTACAGTGTTTGTTACCGCGTTACAAACATTTAATAATATTATGGGCAATTTGTTGGGCATTTAAGAGGGCGACTGTGTGCATACCTGGCCAGCATGAGATTGGCGTTCGGGTTGTTGGTTCCGGGTCCAGTTGGGCTCCACTTAATGGTGTAAATCTCTTTACTGTGAGCTTGCAGGTCATGAACACACGTGTCCTGCTTCATACTCCAAAGCTTCAAAAATCACGTGAGAGCTGATTACGAACCGGTAACTTAAAATGATTTCACAAAAAAAAAACGACACGGCAACTAATTAAGCGAACCAGAAGCTCATTCAGACGTTCATTCACAACAGCAACATTCCAGCAGACAGTTAGCAGAGTTAGCCATCTGCTTCCACTGCTGGTTTTAGGAAGATGCCGTGTGTGGGATGTGAAGGTCCGTACAAAATTCAGTGTCAGATATTTCTTTATATTTGAATAAATATTTATTTTGAACAATAAGAGTTCAAAACACTACTCAGACTCGAGGATTAGGAAAAGCACGTAATGAAGAGCAGTAAGATCACTGGCTATATCATGAACTGAGCACGTACGAAGAACAATAACCTGCACGTTACCTTTAGCGTCATGTCGTCGGAGCAGGAGGCCAGAAGGCTGCCGGTCGGATCCCATTTGATTGCGTTCACTTCATTCTGAAACAGGGCAGAGAGAGATATTCAGACTCTCAGCTCAGCACAGACAGAGGACTGATTAATAAAGCAGTGTTTTAAGAAAAAGCAGCAGCAGTTTTACCGTGTGGCCCTGGAATGTCTTGACGGGTCGGTCCTGGCCCAGCTTGCATACGTGGATGCACATGTCTGTGCTGCAGGAGGCGAACGTGTTGTTGCTCTGCCAGTCCACGTCCAGAGCAGGAGCTGCTCGCACAAACCGAGGGGGAGGAAAGAAAAATATCAAACAAACGTGAATGCAGCCAGCACTGGAGCGTTAGGGATGCTGGAGGAGATGCGAATGCCACACTAAGGATTCTGGATGAGGGCCGTAACTGGCATGCCAGCTGCACGGTTGCAAGGTGGCATAAGTTTCATAGCCTTTATGCATGATGTTTTACAGTCAACCACGATCAATGACTGTTAACTTAGCTAACGTTATGCTGTTTGGGTGCCTCATTTCCGTAAAATGACTCGGCCACTGACCCAGAACCCCGTAGGGCACAGAGGAAGGAGGTGGTGCTAAAAGACTGCTGGTGTTGCTCTCTAATTCAGGGTGTTCCACAAGCCTACATTCGTTATCCAGCTGATTTGTCTCTGGCTTATAGAAGAGAGTGATAACAGGGAACAGTATAGGGCTGTTATTCTGCCGAAAGCTGACCTGAATGGAATGGAAACTGCTGTTTGGCTTCTCCCGTGTGTGCATCCCAAATGATTGTGGTCTGAGGAACAAAATAAAAATGCAGGTTGACATTTAGTGCAAAGTGACAAACTTCATCAAACTTCACGCAATTGTTTAACCCTGTCAGACCTACGGCATCTCTCTAAGGGTTCCTACTGTAAACTCGTCAAATGGGAGAGAACCGTAACCTTATCCTGAAGTCATCACTGAACATTAAAGAACCTAAAGACTCAAATCCGATGTTAACATCTTCCTTTGACTCTGCGCTCGAACCAAGAACAATTAAGCAGTGTTCTTTAAGCTGCACAAATTGCTGACACAGATGTGCAAAGGCACACACAGCTTGTCTCGTCCTTATGGAAGAGTACTGCCAATAGAGTAGGACTCCCTGGAGCCGAGTGTGGGCTTGATTTCGGAACAACCAATGCATGAGCAGGTGTCCCAATACTTTTGCCCATATAGCGTGTGCTGCTTCGCAGGGTTAAGACTCTTACCTTATCAACACCTGCACTAAGAATAAAGTTGCCTTTCTTGTTCCACTTTAGAGCAAATATGGGACCCTTGTGCTGCCCCAGCGTACTGGCAAGGTTACCTACAACAAATCGCACAAAAATAGGACGACATTTAATAATTACAAAAGTGAGAGAAGATTATCAGCGAGACTTTGTTTGGATACATGAGACGTACCATCTTTAGTCCATATTCTGGCAAAGCCGTCATAGGAGCCGGTGGCTAGAAGAGTACCTTCACTCTGTCCATAAAAAGAGAGAGAGAGTGTAAGGGGGAGAGACCAGGACGGAGGAGTGAGACTAGTGGCGCTTTTCCACTGCATGGTGCCTACACCACTCTACTGGACTCTACTGACCTTTTTGGTTTACCCTTAGGTAACATTAACCATAACAACCATAACATTATGACCACCTCCTTATTTCTACATTCACTGTCCATTTCAACAGCTCTTCTTTTCCTCCTTTCACCCTGATCTTCAACGGTCAGGACCCCACAGAGCAGCTGTTTTGTGGGTGGTGGGTCGTACTCAGCACGGCCGTGACCGTGACACGGTGGTGGTGCGTTAGTGTGCGTTTAAACCCCTTCAGTGTCACTGAAATATCCAGCCAGCAGTGTCCTGCAGGCACCAGTGAAGGACCAGAGAAAGATAAACACAAACCAAACTGTGCAGAAACGGAAAGAGAGCATAGCAGAGTCCAGCAGTGAAGGTACCATGCACGAGAAAAGTGCCACAACGAGCCAATGTTTGTAATAAGACTGCTGAATAGGATTTGCAATAAGGTGGACGTTCACGACGAAGTCCATCAGGAATCTAATGTAGCTTCTCGTAGACTTTCTGACTCCATCTGCTGACCTCTTGCAGTAAAGGCTGCGATCAAATGTAGGGCTGGAGGGGGGAGGACAGTGTAACCTAAAGTGAGCATGAGAGTGAGAAAGAAAGAGAGCAGCTCTGGCTCTGGCCCTCACATTCCAGTCCAATGAGGTGACGTCTTTGTTGCTGGGCACGTCCTGACCTCCCTCTCGGATGCAGTGGCGCAGCACCAGCTGTGTGGATCCACCCAAGCTGCTCTCACTCAGGTTCCAGATTCGCGCTGTCGAGTCCCCAGACCTGAATACACACAAACGGGGAGTGAACACACACTCAAACACCTACTTGATGCACATTCGGTTTCGACACCACAGGCGTTACAGAGTCTCTCGTTCTGACCTTGAACAAAAATCTCTGTCCACTGTGTCCAGGGAGGATACAAATCATCTACATAGTCACCTTCTCGATCTTTTACATGTTATCATTTGAACTCTGTAGAACCTCATGATGAATAGACCAAAAGAAATGGTCCTTGTTTTTATTTGAGAAGAACACAAAGTAGGGCTGGGCGATATGACTAAGAAATTGGTATCTCGATGTTTAAGATGGTGATGAACGTTACGATATGACAAAAACCATACCAAAGTATGTTAATGTAACAGTATTTACATTATTAAACTCTGCATAATGTACAGCATTTATCTGTAACAGCAGAAAAACAGAATATGTGTAAATAGGAACATTTAATCGCAATGTTTCTACAACGTAAGATTATACTGTTATTTATATTATTATGCATTAGCATAATTCTGACCGTACACCCCTTTATTCCTTGCCATTCCTTAACCAGGTGAGTTAGGAGCCATGGATTTAAATTACTGCTCTGTTAGAAATTGTAATATTTGATTAAATAAATAAAAATACTGATAAAAAATATTGTGAGCCATCTCGCAATATAAATAATCGAGGGTTTATTTTTGAAATTTCAAAGACGATATGATGTATTTTAGCCCAGATTTCTTGTATTTAGGTAACAAATGACCTTCGTCTGAGTAAAGCTGCCTTTTCTGGGGATAAACCTTTTAACACAAGAGGAGAAAAGGCAAACTAAGTGCACACCTGCAAATAACAATCAGTCTTATGAGTAAGATGGATCTATTGCCTTTGAACTCAATGTTCAAAAATGACATTTTAATGTGGAGGGAAAAGAAGCCATATTGCCCTCTTCATGTTCCTACAGTGTACTGCAATCTGTCCAAACAAACGCACATGTCCTATGAATATTACAGAAATGAACAGTGCACTGGACTTCATCTCCATTCTCACATAATGTAGGGTTTACAACTGAGACTGTAAACTACAGGGGCGCCAAGACGATGTGGAGAAGCACTCCTGATCCAACAAACGACCTAACTGACAAGTCGACTGAGCTGAACTGGGTGTGGGACATGAAGGTTCGTGGTCTTCCAGGACTAGGACTGAGAACCACTGTAGTAAAATGAAGGAAATATTAGTATGTCCTGAAACACGGATCATCCAAAGTGACAACCCTAAGGGAACGAGTGTCCTACTAAGTCGTTCACGTGCTTTTTTAAATGTTGTTTTTGTTTATTTATACGGTAGGTCACCTCAGGGGCTCTGTAGTAAACTAATCAGTTGTTGCCGCCCTTTAGTCCTTAGAACAAGATGATGTGGGAAGGTGGGAAGCACTATGGGGCAGATTTTTGGGGGGTGGGCTGTTAGAAATCAGTGGCTATTTATTGTGAAGTAATCCAATCACTGGTGTCTTGGTGTTCCTATGGAGTAATGCGACTGACCCGGAGGCGAGCAGGTCGCTCACAGGGTTCCAGGCACAGATGAACACCTCCGATTCGTGACCCCTGAGCACCACGGCTTTATTTGGAGGGATCTCCACCGCCCGGTCCACCTCCATCATGTCTGCGTGATGGTCTGATAAACAGCAGAAAGTTCCCCCTTAATAAAAGTAACATTATTTAAAGGGAACGTAAGAAAGGAGGATTGCATGGTGCGTTTGTGCTCACTTGGCAAATTATGCGCTCCGTTCTCCTCTCCGTTTGCAGTGCTCTCTCCGTTTTTGGCCCCGGTGGTGCCAGAGGTGCTAGAGGCTGAAGCAGCCTGCTGCTGGGCCAGTTTGTCCCGGTACACCTGCTGCCTTGTCTGCACCACGTCCGGCATCACCGCGTCAATCAGAGAGAGAGATTCGATTGGCCGTCCGTCAAACAGGGTACCGTCCTGAAAATGCAGCAACAGCCGGTTAGAATACAGAAAACATTTCTGACTGGAGGGTCCTAGTGCCCCCCCTGGAGGTTGAAATATAACACTACAACTGCCTTAACTGATGATGAAATTATGAACACTTTCCCCCTGAGGACCATCTGAACGCTGAGGCAGAAAAACATCTCAGGAGGACGTATTTATTAATTACGGCTTTAGTTTGTCTAAAGTTTTCTACTATGGTTTTAGGAATCTTGTTCTGAGACTAAGGCCCCCGTCTGCACCTGGCACTAAGATTCACCGTCTGTGGTCAGATAACAAACGATAGCCCTTCAAACCTCACATCCATTAGCTAGTTATTGTAGCTTGATCATCTAACTGGTGGACAGTGTGGTTTTGTGGTTATTACATTTTCCCAGCTGGGCTTTGCTCTGGAGGACTAATTGAGAATGAGTCCAGGTCCAATCAAAGCTCCTAAAAAAAGCATTGCATTCTGCAGTGACCGCTAAGACTCACCTCGTTGATGCTGACTTCGGCCTCTACGTATTGCAGGCCCTTCTGGATGATGGAAATGAGGGCGGCTGGGGGAACCAGCGCTCCATTGATGTTCGACTGGCTGATGTGGCTCTCTATGCCGAATGTGAAAGCCGAGTGGGAGAAGCCTGTGGTGAAAAAAGTCAGTTTCATGTGAAGTAGGTCTAATTTGCAAACTTCGCAGTTAGATGCTGAAGCCTAGGACTTGGTCTGGGACTGGGACTGTCTTTTACCGGACTCCTGCAGGTATCTATACACCAGGAAGTTGACTTCATCGCTGCTTATGCTCATTTTGGATCCTGGTTAAACCAAGACGTCAGGGCAAGAGGGGAGCCTGGAGGACACAAAACAAGGCTAGATCACAGGAAGGCATTACCACATGATGGCAGAAGGTCACGGATGCAATGCAGAAACAGCAGACGGCTCTGAATATGTAAAAGTCAGGAGATTATGGAGATGTAATGGTAAACAAAGGTCATTGTCTGGTACGCATTGTGGTTCGGACTTCACAGTTCGGTACAATTTCGGTATTCGGTTTCACACTGAAGATCCACCAAAGTTCCTCAAGGATCTTGCACTTTTTACACTGTACAGCGTAATGTGTATTCTCCGTGAGACTGTGCACACCAAACTGTGACCTGCGTACCACGACGGTTTGGGACCGATATACGTACCATTAATTAACAAATCAAACCGGACTCTTATACGATACATGACTCATTTCACTGGTCCCTATATGGGGCTCCAAAGCGCTGCTATGAGAACCAAAGTACATTTCTGAAGTGGATCTTGTTCTTATGTCTCTCCTGGCACCCCGGACGAATTTCCACTCGTTCAAGTGAAAGTAGAATTAATTACGTCTCCTTGGAATCACACTGACCAAAACTCTAAACCGCTTTACACACGAAAGCTTGACCACACTGCTTATAAACAAAGGCGCTTTACAGGATTGACTTGAGCAACCGTGCTGTTGTAGCCACCTTTTAACATGACCTCATTTGCATAATAAACCGTGGCTTTCGTTACTGTAGGAACAAAAGAATTGGGACACATTCAAGTTTATCTGCTCCAGAGTGTCCTATTCTATCGGCAGTTCTTCTCTACAGGCACTAGACAAGCCGTCAGCAATGGGTGCAACTTTATGTAGTTTATTGCCGTCATTAGAATGGGTGTCCGAAAACATTTGGACATATAGTGTAGATACGGCCCAGCTGTGCACCAGAATACGGTTGTACTCCCCGACATAACCCCTCCCACCACCACCACACATGCAGTTTAACTGGGTGTTTACTGGTAATTAAAGGAAATTTAAATCCTGGGGACTCTTGCCAGGCAGTTGACTTGACTAAGCCCATACAGTTCCTATGAAATTATGGGAGGTGCACGTTTAAACAGAAGACCTATTCCTGGACAATCTAGATTAAAACAAGAACTGGGCTTAATGGTTGTGGTTAATGGATTTGTGGATGCCAACTGAGTTCTCCAGCAGTACTGAAGCACCGGAGTGCCATCCAGTACCTTTGGGATGAGCTGGAGTTGCAGATCTAATTATTCAACATCAGAAACAGGAGATTATGGAGATGTAATGGTAAACAAAGGTCATTGTCTGGTACGCATTGTGGTTCGGACTTCACAGTTCGGTACAATTTCGGTATTCGGTTTCACACTGAAGATCCACCAAAGTTCCTCAAGGATCTTGCACTTTTTACACTGTCAGAAACAGACTTTAATCACACTCTCCTGGACACTGAATGCAATCAAATCTTCACAAAATGTTCCACCATATAATGTGAAGCCCTCTCAGACGTGCTGCTGTTCTTGCTGCATATTCAGTTTTTAACAAAAAGGCCACGGAGGACCACCACCCCCCTCGAACGTACAGCGTCCAGTTTTTAAACACCACGTTACGTGTATTTATGTGGGATGTTAAAGTCAAACCGTGTAGCCTAGTGTTGAGAAACACTGCTTTAGGACGTGCGGTGGACGTACAAGGCGAGAGACAGTCCGGAACTTACCATGAGACTCGGGGTGGATTATTTGCTCACACTCATGGTATCCATGGGAGCAGAACCAGATTCTTCAGCCTGGTTGTGAGAAGCAGAAATCATAAGTGGCAGATAAACGATCACAGAGTAAAAAACATTAAAACACCAAATATGTCCATTTATATACGTCATTCTACGCAATCGATCTCATATATGTGGCTGCACATAAAACATATCCCGAGCTGTTATGTACACAGCGCACACAGAGAGGACAGTGACCCCCAGGAGGAAGACACCAGACCATATATGAGATATGTTATGATAGGACTGGAGATACACCGATCCCCTGCGACGCTGATCAAATTACAGTGGAGTAATATTTGTTTTGTCCAATTCTGAGATATTACTGTGAAACATCTCCAATTATTATACTCGTAGACCCACTGTGTTTTGCACACACAGGAATTAATCCTCACAGTCATATATATATACACACACACACACCAGGGGGCAGTGAGCACACATGCCCAGAGCAGTGGGCAGCCCTATCCTCAGCACCCGGGGAGCAGTTGGGGAGTTCAGTGCCTTGCTCAAGGGCTCTTCAGTCATGTCCTGCCAGTTCAGGGAATCAAACCGGCGACCTTTCAGTCACAAGGCTGCTTCCCGAACCTGAACGTGTTTTTTCCTGTGTGTGGGTCTGTGTATGTGTGTGTCTGCAGGCTGCTGTTAGGTGAGGGGTCTTAGGGGTCTTCTGTGGGATTGGAGCAGCAGCGAAGAAGTGCCCTTAAAAGACGGGACCCTCGGTGTGTTTAAGGGGACTCCAGCGGTGATCGGGACACTGCAGGACTTAAGGCTGGCCGTCAGGAGACGCGGGAGGGACACGTCTGGGGTCACCGGAGGTCAAAGGTGTCCCAGCGTGCACTTCGCTCAGCTCGGGCCCTACTTAGGGAGCTGGGCGACATTTGGGACTTGGCCTTTGCCAACCTTTTTCGGCTGCTCTTCTCGTGGCGACACGGAGCGCGCTCGCGCTCTCTCTCTCTCTCACACACACACACACACACACACACACACACACTCTCCCTCTGCGCGTGCGCGCGCATTGGTTACCCACATGCTAGCCGTCGTACTCGGATAAGGAGCCCGCAGAGAGCAGTTAATCCGAATTCTGATCCGAATCCGGCTTCAATCCGAACCGAAGCCGGTTCCGCTCCTCACTGACTCGGTTTAAAGGCGGGTTTTGAGGCCGAGCGCCGGAAATGGGTCACAGTTAGCATTAGCTCAGCTAGCCTGTGTTTACAGGCCTCGAGGAGAGAGGGAGAGAGAGCAAGAGAGACACAGAGAGAGCGCGAGACAGACACAGACAGACAGACAGACACCGGGCTCTCACCGTTAAAAGCCGCTCCTCTTTGACCGGGAAGCGTTTCTTTTCTCTCTCTCTCTCTCTCTCTCTCTCTCTCTCTCTCTCTCTCTCTCTCTCACACACACACACACAGCGGCTGAGCGGGTCAGCAGCGAGGTTGGGTTGCCAGGTGCATCAAAAACAAATCTCCCCAAAGTCTGGTCCACATACATTTAATAAGAACCACCTTAAATCTTCTTCCACCTTAATCTGACTGTGTGTTTATTGGTATTAAGCCTTGTGTTTAGTGTTATTTTGTCTGTTTAAAAATTAAGGATTCAAATCCCAAAACATTTACAAACAATTAAAAACTGAATCCGACTCTGTTGCTGTTCTATCCTACAATTCCGGATCATTTCTGAATTCTTGGTCATTAGAATTCCCGGTTATATGAAGATCTATGTTGAACTTCTGGTCAGTTTTATTTTTGTCCGTTTCTCTTCTTTTCTAAACTGTCTCAGCTCTATATCACCGGCTCACAAACATCATTTTCATTTCTGTTCTGTTTGTTTTTATTTAGGCGGGTAAATTTAGAGAAACCACACCTTTGAATTCTACCCAGGACCGCATTTTCAAACACACAATATGGCGGGAAAACCACCAACCTGGCAACCCCGAGAAAGCGGCCTCAGGCGGTCAGGACCTTCCAAGCGGAAAGGAGGAGCTGCCACAGGAGCTGCCTGTTCTCCAAACCCCTCACTACCACTGTAGGTCAAACTGTAAATAATAATAATAATAATAATAATAATAATAATAATAATAATAATAATAATAATAATAATAATGCACTTGTACACTGAAGATACATGTCCACCCATTGCTGACACAGATGTGCAAATGCACATACTGTAGAGAAGTATTGAGGAGCTTTGGCAGCTCCTTCCTTCTGCTTGTCCCTGTAGAGAAGTACTGCCAATAGAATAGGACTATGTACATGAACCCATTGGCTTCATGCTCATATGTCATTTATTGTGATGTTTTTATTTTCATTTATTTACAAATAGCAATTTAGACAAAAATGTTTATTTTAAATAATACTCCCTTTTAAATAGCTGTATGTTTATTTTTATTTGTATTATATTTATTATGAATATTTTATCCTTGCTAAACAAGGTGTTTATTTATTCATTGTTTATTTATTTATTTACTTACATTGTTTATTTTCATTAGAACTTCATAGTTCCCAAATCCTATTACCTCTCAAAATAGCAGTCCTATTTATTTATTTATGAATTTATTATTGTTAACCAGCATTTTTAATACCCTTATCCATACTTACCATAGTTTAATTGAACGTCTAATCTTATTTATTTAATTAAAAAATAAATTGATATTTATATTGACCTATTTTTAACAGCTCATGTCTTGTTTATCATTTTAATTTCGTGTTTATTTATGTGGGGTTTCTTTAATTGAGTTATTTATGGTATAGAGAGTAAAGCAGCTCCTCCGTCCTCACTGTGAGAGCTCATTTTCGCCTGTCTGGTCTCACGCTCTTTGGGCGGAGCTCTGCTGGCTATGCCCCGCCCCTCCTCTCTCTCTCTCTCTCTCTCTCTCTCTCTCTCTCTCTCTCTCTCTCCCCTTCTTCTGCACTGCTGTTTAATAAATGAGGAATATGAATGCATAAATATGAAAATATAACAAAATAAAACGTGTATTTATTAATTATAGTGTTTCACCAAAAGTTTTTGGGTATTTTGGGGAATGATCTCATGACTCTATAAGCATCATTCATTAAGTGTGATCTTTTTGTACAACCTGAAAAAAGGAAAGAAGCATCATTCAAAAGTCTCTCAGTCCTTCTTAGGGCTGTGGCTTATGCATGATCATCATTAGTCATGTGCCCCTCTAGCGCTGCCGTGCGCTGATCATTAAATCCTGGATGTTAAAAGTTGAACATTTAAACGTTCCTGCGACATCCATAAACAACCCTGAAACTGTTTGGGCTGATGAAGATGAAACAGAAGTTTTTTTGAATGAGTGAAGGAATCTTTGGAGAAAGTCTCTGCATGGAGGTGTAGAGGTTCCTAATGGTGTCCTGTGATGATCCATCCCATGCAGCTTGAATGTTCTCACTCAGTTCTGCAGATGGTGGTGGTAGGGCTGGAGTGATGGGCGTGTGGCGTCCCACATTTCAATCAGGGACAGGTCTGGAGATGAGACCGACCACGGCTGTAGTATCTGTGTCTTCGGCGAGATCTTGAGGCGGCAGCAGTATGGACCAGCATCGTCCTGTTGGAATAGAGCACCAGTGTGTGTTCAGAGAGGAAAAACCACCTGATTTGAGAACCTCGTGCATTAACGTTTGTTGTCAAACATGTTCTGTAAATAATTTGAGTGATGCAGATGGGACTTGGTTTGATAAGCCACGCTACACCTTTAAATGTTATTCAGTGTAGTGCAGCTCTACTGTCACTCCAGGAGGGTTGATGAAGAAATAACATAGGAAAAGAAGACTGTACTCCCTCCGTCCATAACATGTTACCTTCATCTCCCGGTTAAACTGCTATTCAAGGAGAGAGGAAGTGACACATGGTAATGTGCATAAGAGCCCCAAAACTGAGGCATCAGACCCTCGGCAGATGATGAAACGCATGATTTATGCCTGTGGGGTCACAGCAGGATGCTGACAAGTGAGTTTTCTCATACAAACTCTTTTGCCTCCCACAGTTCAGGTCTTTATTTCGGCTGCAGGTACAGAAAATGGGAGTCTGCAGGGAATCCCTGCATGTACTCATCTTAATGGAAACACACATGGGCCCATACAAACACCCAAATATAGTATTAAGGGTCTGTTTGAGAGAAAATTAAAATAATTTGTTTCTTAAAGTATGATATAAGATGTAAACATTATTTAGAAAGTGTTGAAAAAATGTGTGTGTGTGTGTGTATATATATATATATATATGTATAAGGAGTATATGTTGCATATACTCTTATAATCAGCCTATAGCAGTTCCAGCTCTGCCCACTCTTGGCCAGCCTGGAGTGAGCCAATCAGGAAACAGAGCCCATTTACAATGTTTCTGTCTTCTCAATTCATTCTGCTGCTTCCACAGTGAATGATTTCTTCTAATGGGTATTATTAGGCCCATTCCATTACCACTTCTTAAGCCCAAGCCATGACTACTACACCATGTTTGGCTGATGGTATGTGTTCTGGATCATGAGCAAATTCTTTTAGTTGAGAACAGCAGCCTCAACAGTCCAGAAAGCTCCCCTTCAACCATTTTGGATCAACTCAGTACTCCGTTACTCTTTCCATTTGCTGTCCTGAAGGAGGCTGATCAAATCTCCTCCAAAAAGAGGCTTGATATTCACTTCACTCAACTAGAACTTGCATCCCGGTGCACTAAGACCCTCTTATCCTCAGACACTTTCAAGACTCAGACTCCTCCCAGGGACCAGTGAACATCTCTGGTTCATGGATGTGGCAGAATTAAAATAGGCTGTTTTTCAAATTAGTTTCCATCACGGGAGCTTCAAGCAGTGGGGGCAGGTTTGAATGCAGCTTCGGCTCAGGAGAGACCTACTCTACATCTGCTCGGATACAGTCAGGCCAATGAAAGCGTCCGCCTCGTCGTACCACTTGCGTAGTGCTGGTACTTGCTGTAAATGACCCAGCTAATTGAATGCAGGAACATACAGCGGAGAGAGAGAGAGAGAGAGAGAGAGAGAGAGAGAGAAGAGAGAGAGAGAGAGAGAGAGAGAGAGAGAGAGAAACTACAGCACTCTTCAGGCAGCGATGATTATTCAAATAATCACTCTACATCTGAGTTTAGACCAGGCTGTACAGGCCAAAAAGAGTGAACATCCTAGCATTTATAGTTACTAAACGAATTTACAAGAGATCATGAAAGAACGATACGTTAGCAGATGGGAAAAGGAAATAAGCTCTGGCCAAATGACGTGGATCGGGTAGCTACCATTTTGACAGTGCAAACCAAGTTACACGAACATGACCCGGGTTTTGAGCCTGTGGTCCACTCGGGGCCCCCAAAACTCAATTTTTATATTTTTAGTTTAGTTTTTATTTCAAGATTTATATTTCTCTGACAATAAAAATGGGATTAAACAGTATCTTAAAAAATAGCTAGTCTTCATGAAGACACCTGTCCCAAATGTAGCTAAAAAATGATTGATAACATTGATAACATCAGAAGAACATCAGATGCCTCTGCATGTCAACACGATTGAAATGACAAATCTATTTTTATCACTTAGACTGAATGACTATGATTTAAAGTGCCATTTCTGGTCCACTATGGACTGCCGCCTCACCCGGAGGATGGACTTGTGGCCCACTAGAGGGTGCTTCATGACCCACTGCTCGTTGAGAAGGTTGAGAAACCCTGATCAAGTGTATGGTTTGCATTATTAACTATTAGCAGCATTTTGTTGGAATGAAAGTGAGTTTAGGGTGAGCAGATGCTCTCTTTTTCCTGGACATGTCCTTTTTTTGGAATCTACAAGTCCGTGACTTGTGAACTGCATGAAATGTCCAGGATTCGCTTTAATTGTATAGCAGTGTTTGATTTTACTGTTGCCTCCTTTTCTGTGATGTTCCTCTTGGTTCTTGGTTGCTCTCAGTGGTTGCTCTTCATGCTCTGAGGAGATCTCTTGTGCTCTGGGGAGCTTCTTCTTTTAGAATTGAATCATCTCACTCATTCTTCCTCATGCTCTTGGAGAGTTTCCTGAAACTGTCTCTGACACTGATGCTGGGTGGACATTTGTTTACAAATTCTAAAGCCATCTAAGTGAACGCTTAGTGAAATGGACCATTTCCATCTCAATACTCATGACCAAGATAAAACCACTAAACCCACAGTTTATTTTATGCCAACAGAGCCACCCAGTGTTACAAAGTGGTACTGACCATCTTTCACTTTCACAGTGGCCCTTTCCCCCTGGTCCCCCTTTATATCCCTGTATACCCCATAGATCACACTTCAGCCCATTGGACACTCACTGTCCACTCTTTTAGACACTCCTACCTAGTTCAGAGACAGAAGCTCATCTGTTTCTGCACAGTTTGTGTTGGTCGTCCTCTAGTCCTTCATCAGTGCTCACAGGACGCTGCCCACAGGACGCTGACGGCTGGATATTTCTGGTTGGGGGACTCAGTGACACTGAGGGGTTTAAACACTCCAGCAGCACTGCTGTGTCTGATCTACTCACACTGGCGTAACACACACTAAAACACCACCTAAATAATACCTGCTCAGGGGTGGTCCTGTGATAAGTGGAGGTACAATGGACAATGAATGTGGACACAAGCAGGTGGCTTTAATGAAGTGGTCAGTCCCATATCCCAACTATAGGCGAACTTTTTTGAAAGTTCATCCACCTCAAGGCTGCAACACTCCATCATGTGACAGGAGCTACAGTCTATTTACATCACACTGGGAGACGCTAGGCATTGTGGACGTCACAAGTGACCCATACTGTACATGTCTTGGGTCCTCCTCACAAATTCTATGGAGAACAGTAGCAGCTGCTCCAGCTCTTTTAAAAGACTGCATGCTTTAAATGATGCTTGGCTCTCCAGCTGAAAGGACTTGAACAGCCAGGCCTTTTCAACAAATTAAGGTATGACACTTTTTTTTTATTGCATGACCAGAAATGGTGTCCACCATCAAGATTGGAAACCTAATCTAACCTACTTCACTCTGCTGGAGTACAGTTAGAGACTGGAGACCATCTGTTGACCCACAGTTTGTGTTGGTCATGATCTAGACCTTCATCAATGGCAAAGGTTTGGACCAGAGAATCACCAAAGATGATTGTTGAAACAAAGTCTGGACTACATTTGGAGCAAGGGGACAGTATGGTTGAGAGGTGTATCTACCTGTGCGTCCATCTGTCCATTCCCCGACCTATGCACCTCACTTCAGTTATACAGGGTAACGTTGGATTCCTTTCAGGATGGGATTTTTCTTTTGCATTCCGTTTTATATTCATAACTTGTACCTCAGCCATGCATCTCGATTTGGAAGGACAACACAGAACTTTCAATTCACACTGGCTTGAGAAGAAAAGGTGAAGAAAACTTAAATGAAATATCCAATATCCGTTTGGCTGATGAAAGGCCCCAGACGGGCTTGATGCTTGGTCTTTCTAAAGAAAGAAGCATTTGAACACAGTCACGGTGCCATAATCACCCAAACAACGCGGCAGAAAATACCTCGAAGAACATTCTTCAAATACAGCAGCTGAAAGTCCAGGGGGGCTGAAACAGGCTGTGAAAACAAGACCCTTTGAAATACGTGGTAGCAAACACCAGGTGTAAATGTCAGTGGTGACGAGAAGGTCTAACAAACTGTAGAAACGACGTGAGTGACTGGTGTTGGATGACTCACACTATTCGTTATCTTTAAGGTGGACAAAACTCAAAGGCAGTCAGTGTGCAGAGGAGGCCTAAAACCACCCTGAAGTAAAAATACAGCTCCTGCAGTGAGCTAAAAACACCCCGGACTGTCCTTCAGACCATGTATCAGTGGAAATAACAGATATACTTCAGTTAAATGAACAATTATATGTATATATCATAAAACTTCATCAAATTAATTAATTAAAATTAATTCCCCCAGTTTATTGTAAAATCTATAGCCTGTATTAACTAATGAAGAGAAAAAAAGGCCACACCCATCATCTGTCAACACTGGTGGAGGCACTGTTATAACAATGGCCGCCATATGGCTGCTAATGTAACTGGGTCACGGGTGTTTGTTGGTGATGTGTCTTATAATAAGTAACACGATATGAATGTTACATATGAATGGAGAACATTTATATAAGTGACATAGATTATATATTAATTATATATATATTATATAGTATATATTAATTGGGCCATTTTGAAGCATTTGCATATATATATATATATATATATGTGTGTGTCTTACCACGTGGAACAGCTAGACATAACATACTAGTGAGACTGAATATTCTAATAATTCGAGACAGTGCACTTCTGATCTTCCTAAGCTGACCAAAAGTAAAACAACATAATGTCACATATAATTCTATTCTATTCTATTCTATTCTATAATGAATTTGACAATCCGTAATTCATCTTTTCCTCGATTTTCGTCGGAATGTTTTGAGACGCTCTAGAGAAAGGGCCGAATGAAGACAGTGAAAGAGGACTGCACTGTATCCGCAGCCCGCAAGAAAAGATGCCCTTTCAGATCACACTGTGGTCAAGCTGGAGAAAGATAATAGAAAATGATTCTTGCAGTGGAAAGCACTTTCAGCTTCCCCAGACCCTGGGGCATCTCTTCATCTGCTTCAGTGCCCAGAAGGCTGCGTGCCATATATATGCCATGATTCCTGCGGGGAACGGCAAGTCAGCAATGACACGGTGCCGCCCTCGTGTGCGTTTTAGGGCTGGGAAAAATAACTAAGCTGGTATTGATTACTATTGTATTCTGATGTTGCTGATGCTGGTTTTACATCTTTGGGAGGTGATATAAACAAAGAGAGGCAGCTCTGTGGGATAGTTATCAATCTGTCAAACCTTTTTAGCACTTTAAGAAATAGCTCAGTGAATTTTATTGTATATGGGGCTCTTATTAAACCAAATATAGTCAATCACCTATGACTGTTATAATTCTTAGGGTGTTTTTATGTGAATACATAAATTCATAGCCAAAATGGTTCTGGAGGCAGCTCTACCTCTGAGGCAGGTTTCAGAGAATAACCAATAGTTTGAGCATCACTTTTCTGCACGTATTTTTGCACAATTGCATGGATTCACGATGATTTAAATGGGGCCATTTACTGGTTGCTTGCTTATTCCATCAAAAGATTAGAATACGCTTTTGATCATTTAATTGAAAACAATAATTTGTCATATGTTTTATTTATTACATTCAAAGTGATTTATTTCAAGCTTTCTGGTTTTAAAGTTGTGGGATTAGTAATCTTTTCAAATGTCAAGGAAAATGGAATGTCCTCCATTATCAGCTGGTCCAAATATCAGACCCTTCAGGGTTTTGCTCACTTCCTCTCTCTCTCCTTTAGCTAATCGATTTGTGGAAATTCCATGGAATTCCTGAGGAATTCCCGATCTACTCAAATTGACTGGCGAATGGAAATGAGGGGAATTAGGTATTATGACCAAGTGGCCGACATTGGGGATCTGTTTGGACCGGCCGATAATAAGAGCTCTTATGAATTCCATGCATGCTGACTGGAATTGGCATAACTATACCTGTATCGTCACACGCTTTCAATCCGTGTTTCAGTGTTAAGTAATAACATCAAATATACTGTCTTATTTGTCCTTTGGCTCAGTGAGGGCAAAATATAGGCTTCGAAAAGGCAATACAGTACAGAACGACTGAATCAATGTGATTCTGTTCTTTTTTTTGTCCTTTTATAACATTTTTATGCAAATGTTTATGTTAATGAAGACACAGATTCAGTGACAGAAAGCTGTACATGCAAATCTCAGTGTCCTCTCATGACTTGAGCCGTTTCATCTCAGCTCAAATGATTCTGCAAGGTCAGTCCGAGAAGCCAGGGCCCATTTTGTAGTTCATTAGTTCGGAAATCACTGGCCTTTGCAGTTCTTTCAACTTATAGCACATAATACAGCAAGCTACAAATCTTTCTAGTGTCTCTAACGGGCTTTTAAAAGCCTTGGCCGCCCCTGGCCTGCTCTCAGTAGCAGCAGGAGGAAAGGGTGGGTGGTGATCGAGCGAACATGTTTGCTGGCTGCTTGATTCCATCAATACAGGTAAGAAGGAAGACCTTGAGCATGCAAATGGAGCCGCCAGTGGCTGGCTTCGGATTAAAGATATCGATTCGAGCAGGTAGAGCTCATGCTGTGATCGTGAATGCTTTTCAGTCATTTCAGAGTCGCCCAGAGCGCAGCCGTGGGGTGCTAGGCTGTGAGGAGAAGGAAAACTTTTCATTGAAGGATGTCTCCCTCTACACTTCCCTCTGTTCAGCCGGAGTTACTGTACAAACTGGGAGGATGGGTGTTGCCCTCCTGCTGAACCCAATGCAATTTTACTTTACTTTTTTTTATACTTTCATCTGTGCATGTAGGCTCAGTGCACGTCAGGGTCTAATATGATGTAGGACGCATGGGCTCATGTAATTTACACGCTTGCAAACCAACCTTCAAATTGAGGACCTGGGTTGCCAGTCCGATGAAAGCTGAAAACCCACTGACTAGAATGAAAGTGGAATTAAATATAGGCCTGTTTCAACTCAAATGTTTATCAAATGTGTTTTCAAACGCGTAGAAAAAGGCCTTTCGTCTTGCTTGTTCATGTTTGGTTTGGATTCTTCCTGATGATTGATGCACGCACATCAACTGTGGCAAGAGCTGCTTGTAGGTCCGTCTTCATGCACCTTGCGATCTTGCTAAGGTGGCCTTGACCACTTATAAAAAGTGCAATTTCGAATTGTTCTGAGATCCTTTTTAAATCCCTTCCCAGAATCTGCATCTACATCCTTCTTTCTGAAGGCATCAGAGAAATCATTAAAAGATCACAGCCAAGAGCAAACCAAGCTAAATAGGTGCATCCCGGGTTGTTTACAATTACAAATCCATCTGTCGCAGATCGAACCATGTTTGCATACTCAAATATCCACAGTTCATACTCAGAACCAGTCCGACTTTGAGTGTGGTTACGAGGAACAATACTTGCCCACAATGCATTTGTGAAACGGAAAGTGAGGAGCTACTCACCTGGAGTGGAACAAATTACAGCGTCGATGGCGTCCGAGACCATACATTGAAGTATGTGTTGCCATAGCAATGCTTTATCATGTCCTGTTATTACAAATGGATTACTATGTACATATTTTGTGTAGTAACAAGGGCTGAGCGATATGAACAAAAAGTTCATATCCCGATATATTTTAGCTGAATGGTGATATACGATATACGATACGATATATGCTGTGAAAAATACAGTGTGAAAAAATGAGGACACCCCAAGCAATCCTTTAAATACATTTAAACATATTGAAAGTTGGTCTTAATTTTCCTTATACACACTAAATAAGCTTAGTCTCCACCGTAGTGTAAATGTGTCCTACGCAATTGGGACACAGCCAGCGTGCGAGGTCTCTAGCCATGCTCTAATCATCTGCAGCTGATGTGCAGCACCTGATTCTAATGTAACACATTTCAAGTAGTAATAAATGGGGGCGTGTCCTAACTTTTTCCTCAACTTTTTTCCTCAATTTCTTCACTTTAGTTATATCACACCTCAATTTACTAGTGCATCTCAAAAAAAATTGAATACGGTGAAGGTTTTTCCATCATTTCATTCAAAAATTAAACTCCTAAATTTTATGTTCTTTGCATTTAAAGCGATGTATTGCGAGCTTTTTTGTTTTAAAGTTGATTCTGTGATTTGCAATCTATTTAAACCTGAATTCAAATGTTCTAATGTCTTGAGATTGTGGATTTCTGGAGAGTCGGGATCTGAAAGTCAAACTGATCAACAGTAAGACAAAAAAAGTCACTTTGTGTGTAAAGAATGTAAAATATGGCAGCTTTTTGAATGAAATTATGTTCACAAACCATATTCTAATTTCTTTTCAGATGCACAAGTACTTCAAATGAAGCTCGATTGTCCCCGTTTTTTTTGGATTCCACATTTTCTCACATTTTTTAAGTATGTTGATTTCAGCCTGTCTCATTCATTTCAGACAGACGCATATCCATAATTAATTGAGCGCCATCACGTAGATGAACTGCTGGGCTGAGAGCAACTCACCACTTGAAAGTATCCATACAGGACCGTCTCCACATATGGAGCCTACAATAGGGGGGAGGGAGGCAGGGTTTCTAATAAAGTGGCCAGTTGCGTTGTTGCATAGCCCTGTATTACCAGCCTGTAAACTAGTAAATCTCTTTGCTGCCTTACAGACGGGTAATCTGTAAAATGGAGCTCCATCGACCCTCATCCCCTCAGGGTCAGCGCCCCAACAGCCCACTCCTCATAACTCACACGAGCACTTAGACCTCATTTGAATATGCATATGCTCCTGGTGACTTTTAATGAATGAAGTGTGATTGGTCGTCGCTCCATCGTTCTCATTTATCCGCCAGCAGCAGAGGTGTTATGAGCTCATGCTGACAAGGCCGAGGTGGTGATTTCAGCAGGTATGTCTTTCGTTACCACTTTTATTATGTTCTGTACAGGAATATGACCGTATCCATCATGCTGTCTGGCTGGATATAGAATTCTTTGTGTTTGCGATGAGTTGTTTGCCCAGAGTCGGGGACCGGACTGCTCAGTGTTTGCTGAAGGAGTGAGCCTTCTGGTCATGTCGTGTCGGAGCTGGAGAGTAAGCATCGAAAGGGGGAACTTATGCATTTCTTTACGAAGGAGGTTTCATGGGTAAAGTTTGCGTTTTGTTCAAAACGGAGAGAAACGATGCACCAGAGGTACCACCTACCTTTCATTGATGTTTCTGCTGAAGACCTTGAAAGTGTCAGTGCAGTTGGATGTATCTTTCATGCGTTTCTTATGCACTTAGTTCATTCTGTGTAATCATGCACTGCGTAAACTTAAGGCGCTTGTTAAAATAGGACCGGTCAGGCTGAACGAGTGGCTGCACTCTTGAAGCCAAAGCGCAGAACGCTTTGCTCGTGCGTAACTTTGTAAATTGACTGGGCGTCCCCAAGAGCAAGCTTTATTAATTCCAAGTGGTTTGTAATATAAATATTAATGGGGCTTGTTTTGAAAAGCACTCCGTTAGCATGTTTAGAGCCTAATTTACGGCACAGCGTGGACGGATATTGAAGGATTAACACTACAAAGGCAAAGTGGCTGGAGGATAGGCTCGAAATTAACAGCCTTCCTGGAGGGTATCCAAATATGGCGCAGACTTTATGGGGCTGCCGTTAGTGTGAATTTTAATGATATAGTCAAAAGAAGGACAAATCATTTTATATAAGAGGACGAATCAGTCACTCCTAGTCAATGTGTGATGGAAAGAGAGTGAAGTGATTCCGAGGGACTGTATTTCAACGTGGTAGCAAACTAATAGCTTGGCACTGTGACCCTGATATGGACATTTACAGTTTCCTCCAAATATAAAATGACAAGTTTCTTCAGTGGACAAAAGGGCAGTGATGCTTGACGGCTACCTAGGTAGGGATGTCGCAACAACATAATTAGAACTTTATCTCAACCTCAACTGCAAATCAAGCAGTTCTAGAGAATATTCCCGGGGAAAGTGAGGTCCATAGGAACATTCTTTCAGCTATGGGGAAACGAAACATTCTGAACATTTAGAGAATGGTCCAAAATCAACCGTTTTAGAATGCTAAATTGCTGGTGCGAATGAGGTTGAGGTGAAGTTCTGGAGAGTGAAAGCAAAGTTCTCAAGAAATTCCTTCTACCTCCTACCTTTGAAGGTTCAGGAAACTTTCTAAATCAGCATTCCTAAATCATTAAATTATTGGTGCAAATGAGGTTGAGGTAAAGCTCTGTAGAACATTCCTACTGAAAGTCAGGTTGACGGAATGTTTCCAGGAACATTTTTCTACTTTAAGAAAAAGGTTCTGGAAACACGAGGAAAACTAGACATTAAGAACATTAAAGGAGCATTCCAACCACATTTTTAGAATGTTAAACATTAGAGCGTTTTTTTTTTTTGGTGAAGGTTAAGTTCTCAAGAAATTCATTGTACCTTAAAAAATACTTTGTATGTTTAGGAAACTTTCGAAATCGACATTTCTAGAGCATAACATTGTTGGTGCAAATGAGGTTGAGGTACAGCACAGTAGAACGTTCCTGGTGAATGCAAATGATTGTTGGTACAAATGAGGTTGAACATTGTAGAACATTCTTAGGGAAAATAAGTTTGTGGTTACATTAAGAAAAAAGTTCTAGGAACATTATGAAAAATAAATTTTTTAATGTTTTGGAAACTTTCCAAATCAATATTCCATGAATATTAACTGAATAGAGCAAATATGTTTGAGGAAATGCTCTAGAAGTTCTTGGTATAATCAATCATAACATTATGACCACCTTCTTCATTCTGCACTCACTGTCCATTTTATTATCTCCTCTGACCACACAGGAGCACTTTGTGGTTCTATAATTACAGACTGTAGTCCATTTGTTTCTCCGCACTCTTTATTCTCCTCCTTTCACCCTGATCTTCAAAGGTCAGGACCCCGCAGGACCACCACAGAGCAGCTATTATGTGGGTGGTGGGTCATTCTCAGCACTGCAGTCACACTGACATGGTGGTGGTGTGTTAGTGTGTGTTGCTGGTACGAGTGGATCAGACACAGCAGTGCTGCTGGAGTGTTTAAACCCTGTGTCCACTCACTGTCCACTCTATTAGACACTCCAACCTACCTTGTAGATCCTCTAGTTCTTCACAGCACATTCACAGGCTGATATTTCTGGTTGGTGGACTGTTCTCGGTCCAGCAGTGACACTGAAGGGTTTAAACACTCCAGCAGCACTGCTGTGTCTGATCCACTCATACCATTGTAACCACACTAACAGTGTGTCACTGCGGTGGTGAGAATGACCCACCACCCACATAATGCCTGCTCTGTGGTGGTCCTGTGGGGTCCTGACCTTTGAACAACAGGGTGAAAGGAGGTTAACAGTGTATGCAGATGGACTACAGTCTGTAATTATAGAACTACAAAGTGCTCCTGTATGGCAAGAGATGCTGAATAAATAGACGGTGAAGGTAGCAATATGGAGGTGTTCATAATGTTATGGTTAATAGTTTGGGAACATTCCAATTCCACATTGCCATAACATTGTCCACAATTTTGGGTAAGTCTGATTTTTTGTTGGTCTTAATGTTGAGCTGAGTTCTAATTTCATTAGAGAATGTGTGGAGCTAGGCTTCATTACACTGACCCACGTGGAGATGTCCGTGGGAGGTGCACCAAGGACGGTGTGTTATATATAGGGGGTGTATGACCATTGCTTAGGTAACTGCTTTCCTCCAGGTCTTTCCGGAACTCTCTTCGGAGCCCCTCTCATTGTGGGACATCTGGGAAAATGTTCTTTGTAACGGGAAGAAAAGTTGCTGGTCCTGTTGAGGAGAAAAGGTACGTTGTGTTCAACCCAAATCAGAAGTACTTATCAGAAGTACTCTTCGTACCTCATTAGAACCCTCTTCATTGTTTCACTGTAGGAGTATCTATATGAGGTTCTGGGGCTATGAGCTGATGGATAAGAAGAGGACAGAGACGGCACTAAAGGCCGGAGAGGACAGAGCCATTCTGCTGGGCCTCAGCATGGTCTTCTGCTCCATCATGATGTACTTCATGCTCTGCATCACCATGGTTCGCTCCTACACTGACAGGTAGCAGGAACATATCCTTAATCTTCTTCAGCACAACCTATTCAGTCCTCCAGGAGATGTAGAGTTAAAGTTAGTCATGTTCCAAACCAAACTGAGGTGAATTTCTAGTCTGTCTAATATTTGTTGAATGCTTTGTTTTGATGGTCCACTGTAGATGTTTTCTATACGTAATCATCAAAATTCTTTTCTCTTGAACCTTAAAATAACATGAGATGTTTCCAAGTTACTTCATATGAGTCTATGGTCTCTGGGGTGCAAGTGTGAAGTGGATCTGTAGGGTCTTTTGACAAATTTGAAGTCTCTGAGGAATGGATGGTATGGTGTCTTGAGTTTTTTGGATGCAAAGTTTAGTCCTGCATCTGAGCTGCAAGTCCACGTCGAGTTTTGTGTCTCGAGTCTCTGGGGCGCAAGTCCAAGTCCAGTCTCATATTTTGGGGGTGTTAATGTAAATCAAGTTTAAAATCTCTGGGTTTGACTTGAGTATTGAATGTGTTGAATGCATGGGCCAATGGACTTTTGGGTCTCTACAGCAAGTCCAAATTGAGTCTTGAGTCTCTTGATTTAGAGTCCAAGTCAAGTCTTCAGCACCTGAGTTGCAAGTCCAAACTTTTTTTCACTCTAAAATTGTACGAAACCAAAAATAATACACTGGTGGTGCTTGAAATTGTAACTCTGTGGGACTTTTGGTGATCATTGGTTGTTTTGACCAGGGGTGCCCAAACTTTTGCATGCCAATGAAGTTATTCAACTAGTTTGAGGTTCTGTTTACTCAACACAACAATATGTTGCAAACCTATATAATGTCCCTTTAATGTAAATATATTTATATATTTATAAATAAATAAATAAATAAATAAATAAATAAATGTGTGATATACATTTATGTACACTGTGCTCCAAAATGCACCTCACACCTGCTTCAATAGTTTAAAACACAGATTTGCTTGACAGTATATTTTCTCCTTGATGAACCATGGACGGTCCAGTGTGTGGACTGAGGAGAGCATCTGCACTATACTGAACTCCTCCCTGACCATGGAGATCAACTGCTCCTACAGCTGTGGTTCAGACTGCTGGAGGAACTCCAAATACCCATGCCTGCAGGTCTACGTCAGCATCAACGCCACAGGCCGCGTAGGGCTACTGTCCCACAACGAGGAGACACAGGACATCAGCTCTGAGGTCAGTCTGCTCCAAGACTGTGCTTTGCTTCGTTTATAAGCCTGTATTTATAGGAACATGTCAAGGAACTCAAATGTTTTGCATAAATGTACATCCACATCTCAAACCACATCCAGGAGTGCATTAAGGTTGGGAAGACTTGTGGTTTAGGGCACAAAATGGCTTGTTATTTTCTGAGGCTTGCAGGTCCAATTTCCGAGTCATGCTGCTTGTCATTGGAGAGAGCAAATTTGCCCATGCTTGCTAAGGAGGGGTAGGTGGCGCTCTCTCTCTCCCAGCATCACAACCAGTGCAATGTGGGCCAGCACAGGCTTCACTTTCTTCAGAAGATGCATGTGATGGTCTTCACTCTCCTAGTGTCTGGAGCTCTGTATGTGATAGGGGGAGAATCCTAATGGGTTTGGGTAAGACGGGAGTGAACAAATGACATTTTAGACAAATACAAGTGTGTGCTTCTGAGTTGCATAAATCTCCACCACATCCTCTCTACATGACTGGAGCTCAACATGGTTGGAGGAGAACATTAACTGCTTATTCTGTTACATCAGACAGATGCCCACACTGCCTAGTGTCACTCTAAAGGATAGGGGAGAGGGAGGGTCACCCAACCTATCCAGAGACAGCCTGAGGTAGACGCTTGCTGGGTCCTAAACCACATTTACAAGTCTGCTTCACCTTAATAAGGACTGGGGTGTGGTTTGACAGGGTGTATTGGCTGATTGACTGCATCTCAGATTGACATTTACATTTACTTAATAGGTTATAGAACCAGTCCTTTAGGAAACCATTGATTTAGGAAACATACTTTCTTATACGACTCAATGACTGTTATCAATAAACATGATTTGAAGTAGTTGCCGAGCTTAAAAAAGGGAGTAGCAGTTGTCTTGAAACCTGATTTATTGGCCATTGGCCACTCTACCAGCAACACATTAATGAGGATGCATAATCTTAAACTCAATCATAAATAAATATTCAGAATCAATAATCAATAATCATAAATAATCATAAACTCAATTTGTTTTATTAAATTAAACCATTTCATTGGAAATTTAACGGATTGGAAAAACAGTCCATTTCTATGTGCTTCTCCACAGTGCTTCTACGTCCCAAAGTGTCAGAAGGACCATGTGGCTGTTCAGGCCATGATGGTGAACATCTCCGAGAAGCTGAAGGCACAACAGCAGGTCAGATGTTTTTACGACCCCGAGGAGCACCAAGGCAGTATTCTCCTGAGCCGACTGTATGGGTCCAGCGCCATCTTTCACTCCCTCTTCTGGCCTTCCTGCATGCTGGCTGGAGGAAGCCTCATTATCTTTATGGTCAAACTCACCCAGTATCTCTCCATCCTATGTGAGCACATCAGCAAGATGCCCAAGTGACTGAATTCAAGCTGTTGAACAGAAAGGCTCAGGAGAACTCAGTCCTGGATTATGATGGGCTACCTACTGAAACAGTGGAGGGGACAAGAAACCAGACCAGCTGTTATCCCCAGACAAGATTGTGGTTGTCTAAGGGATTCCCGGGAAGACTATCACACGTGCTTAAAAGCAACTATTCAATTTAACCTCAGAATTAACAATCTGTCTGTAAGACAATCACTACTGAAGGTTCCAGCTAGAAGCTATACATTGTAATTTTGAAGGACGTTTCAGTGAGGGGACTAAGCCCAGGACTAAACCCAGTGACTGTACATCTGATCTGATCTATACACTGTTTTAAATGCCTTGTAACATCCTGTAGATTAGACTTGACAGACAATCCCCAAAAAAAACCATGCATGTGCCAACGCTAGAATGCCTGAATGCTTTTCTTTGGACATGCAACATGATTGACAGATAAACCTCCTTGGCCTGATTGTTTTAACACTGAGCATAAATTCTATTGAGACCTGCTGAAATTGGAGGAGAACTGTGTCCTGGATGAGAGAGCTCCCCTTAACTCCCCCTTAATATGACTGCTCTTGTTCACCACCTTGTTTGTTCTGAGACCTCCCCCTGACTACAATTGTTTTTGCCTTGGTCCTTGGTTCCAAGTTATCCTGATCACCATCTTGTCTGTTCTTGAGTGCCATTGGTCCTAATCCATAGTAAATTTATTCTGAGACATCCTCCTGATTGCAAGTGATTTTGATTACAAGCCAAGTTATTCCAAGATGTCGTCCTGATTGTTCCTCGATGTCCCTGTGACTGCGATTGGTCCCAATCACCAGCAGAGCTGTAGTCCCCATGACACAATGTTGCTTCATCTAAGACCACTCCCTTACTGTGGCTGGTCCTAATCACTGCCTTGCTTCGTTGAAGACCTTTCCCTGACTGCAAATGGTCTGAATGACCGGTTGTTACCCCAAGACCTGCCTCTCATTGCTTATTTGTTTTATAATTTGATGTATTCTGCCAGTTTAAGACCCGACAGGACTCAAATTGTGCTCTCTTGCCTCATGGCAACTGCAAGCTATGCATCAACTACAGGTTTTTCCAATATAGGGCAATCCAGCCACGTTTAACTGCCTTGTTTTTCAAAAAGGCAGTTTGCTTAGACTCAGGCCTCTGTTGCTGCCTTGTTCTGTGAATCAATTCTGCATGAGGCTTTCCATTTGTTGTGTCCTGTCTTAAAATCATTATGAATTTGTTTAACATTTATACAGTGTCTTTGTCTGTACAAGACAGTGGTAGGACATTAGCTGCCTGGGTCCTGCTCCATGCTGGGACTCCCTGGCCTGCACCTCAGCAAGTGGTAGAGTTTGCCCTGTGTCTGTGTGGTCTCTCCAATGTCCCCTTCTTCTCTGATGTTGATTTCATTGCAGATGAGGGCCAGGAACTGGGTGAGCTTGACCAGTCCCACCAGCAGGCCCCCTCCAAACAGCATAAGGCTGGGCCACACCAGGCAATGGAGGGCCAAATGTGTGGTGTATCTCTTGTTCAGGATCACATCTTCAGGATGTTTACCCTTACTGGGGTAGCACTTCACCACTTCCCCTTCCCTGGTAAGCCAGAATTCTTGGATCTTCTTTGCCTCTTCCAGCAGCTCAGACTTGTTCTGCTGGCATTTAGGGCTGTAGAAACACTGAAAGGGAATGGAGATGGCGTGAGCATTGAGCAAATAAGGGCTCTCGGACAATAAAACTGCTGTACTCTGCTGTATGTGGTCCTAAATGTATCTGATATGTATCCAATTTGTGGGCAAGTGACATGAAAGTGAATGGTCAGGTCGGGTTTCATGCATAAGTTTGCCTGCTTGTGTGCAATTGGGGCCAAAGCTCAGATTTCCATTTCAAAAACATATTTTGAATCACATATTTTGCATACTACCTCCTTTCACCCTGATCCTCAATGGTCAGGACCCTACAGGACCACCACAAAGCAGGTATTATGTGGATGGTGGGTCGTTCTCAGCACTGCAGGGACACTGACATGGTGTGGTAATGTGATATGTGCTGGTACGACTTGATTACGCTCCTCAGTGTCACAGTTGAACTGAGACCAGTCCATCAACCAGTAATATCCAGCGTCCTGTGGGCAGCATCCTGTAAACACTGATGAAGAACTAGAGAATGACCAATGCAAACTGTGCAGAAACAGGCTTCACATCTACAAGGTGGACCAACTAGGTAGGAGTGTGTAATAGAGAGGACAGTGAGTGGACACAGTGTTTTAACACTCCAGCAACACTGCTGTGTCTGATCAACTCATAAAACCACCACCATGTCGGTGTCACTGCAGTGCTGAGAATGATCCACCACCCACAACTGCTCTGTGGTGGTCCTGAATTGAAGATCAGGGTGAAAGGAGGAGAATAAAGTATGCAGAACGTGAAGATTCCAATTTTCTAATGTGAATATAGCCTCAAAGCCCACACTAGATACCAGACATGGCTTGGCTCATCAACTCCATCTGTAGTCAATGATCAATCAGAGTCATTTGATTTTTCACGGAACAGTTCCTTTCAGAGACGATTTGACAGGAGTACCTCAGGGTTCAGGTTCACCACTACTTCATCATAGTGTAGACGTGCTGTTCTCCCTGAATCTGTAATGTTCACGAAGACACGCAGGCATGGGTAGTCAGACAAGCCAGTTAGAAGCTCAGACCGGTTCAACGTGCAGTTGATGGCCTCTCCCCAGTCACTGCAGGGGAGGAGCAATAGAAACCAGAGCATCATGCTCAATTATATTTGATTATGCAATAAATAAACAACAAGACGAGTTGTTCTTCTCCGTACCTGTGGAAACTTGGCTTCACTATGGCAATTCCCACCACAAAGTACATGAGGATGGAGAAGGCAATCATGGTGAATCCCAACAGCAAGGCCCTCTCTTCTCCTACACTGGATACAGGAACCTGAGGCTTGGCCTTCTCTCCAGCTCTGCTCCTCTTCCACTGAGATCTGTCTGGGTATTGCATCAACTCCCTGAGGAGCACACAGAGCTCACATACACACATTGCCCCAGTAAACCATTGTGACCAGTAAACCAACCACAACACATAGAGTATGGACCTTTAAGGTGCTCAAATTGGGAAAGCACCAGGTCCCCACCTCCGATACAACATCTAACAGACTCTTGTTTTGGCCAGCATTGCACTGGTTGTCATCTCAATCTAAGTTTTGCTCTCTCAGACTCCGGTTGCTGATGGCAAGTGTTAGACTGCTGAGCCACTCAAAGCCCAATTTAATATTTATTTACTCTTAATTTATTTATGTATTTGTCTACAAGTGTTCATATCCCTTTTCTTCTCGTTTTCAGTTGTTTTAAAATCTTAGAGTGCTTTCAAATGCATGTTGGGTGGCAGGTTTCTAAGAGCTGAAACTTGTTTATCTGACATCACATTCATGTAGCGTTTATGTTACAACTCACAGTTTAAGCTGCCCTGAAAATTTCACATCCATTTGTTTTATACTTGTTTCATAATCATAAGTCATACGATTTCATAATTTGTACATTATCTTTAACTGTTTTTATTATCATTATTATTTTAAACTCTATTATTATCTTTATTATCTTTATTATTATCTTTAACGCTTTAACCTTTTATTACCTTGATTGATTTATTTTCAGTGTTTCTTAAAAAAATGTTCTTTACCATTTTTTCATTACCAGTGGTTATTTTTATTCACTGCAGTGTTCCAGACAGATTTGTAAATACAAGTTTGTTAAAAAAAACCCATTAATTACTAATGTTTTTCAAACTAGTCTCTGGAATTTTGTCCAAATTACCTCAAATCTGGTATTGTTGGACACTGTAGAGCTTGTAATTATCTTACATATATATTCTGTACTGCAGAAAATAATTGCATCTTAAATAATTACACTCAGTTCATTACAGTGTATAATAATCAGCCCACCACCATCCTATATCCAACATCAACATCTGTTCTCAGGCTGAATCAGTTTCTTTAAAGCTACTGATAAAACGGGAGTTTGCAGTGAGCAACTGCAAGCCAGACAGCTCGATTAGGGTATGACTCCGCCCTTACCGTGTCCGCCTCCTCCGAACATTGTGCAGGTTGATATGAACAGGAACGCTAAAGGACCCTCGAGGGGACGGGCTGAGAAGCATGCTTGCTTGACCCCAGCCAGCACGGGACCCCAGGACGGGCTAAAGCACTTAACTAAAAGAACCAGTGTGGCACTTGACTGACTCCAGGTTGCAGACTGTAATGCCATAGAGGGCACTTTGGGAACCGCCTGTTTTTGCCTGGGTTAAGTATTACAGACAGGGGTTTCTATAGGAACAGCCAGAGCCAGGCAAGGCAGTAATTATGTCCAGGGGGACCATTATTGCAACTGGCAGTAAAGTCATATTTGCAAAGCATCCTCTACCTACAGTTGCCTGTCTATTAGGTATGCTCACCTTACACCCACTGGTCATTTCATCAGAAACACCCACTGTATACTGTATAGGTGAGCAATCTGAGTTTACAGGTACAGAATAGACCTTAACTTCCACCCCATCCTTCATTTGGACTGGACCACCATACGTCCAGTTCTCTATTTGGGTGTTGGTCCATGGTGGGGTTTAATAGTGATTATACACGTGTTGATAATGGGCTAGCCCAGCTGGGCTTCCCAAATGGGTTTCATGTTTACTAGCCCCCCCTTAACCCCACATGGGTTCCATCTAGGCTCCATATGCAGTGTACAGCCCAGATGGTGTCCGTGTTGAAGCCTCTGTGGTCCCATCAGGACCAACATGGAACCTGTGGGCAAAACTTTCTGGTTCCCAGTTGGGCTAGCCATATAGGCCCCACATGGCCATAGTTATCTGGGCAAGAGCATCTCTAAGTTTGATTCACCATATCTTGAGGAGTCCCAAAGGGTTCTAATTTAGGGCCTGTGAAACTGGTGTTCTTTATTATTGTTTTGTGATTATGAAAGTGACCAGTGGCCAATCTGGCCAGATGATGGTCAGGTTTTAGTGTGGAGGCCTTGTGGTGAGTGTTTCCGTCCTGCTTTGGACGGCCTTGACTTAATCAACTGCTGCTGCGATTATCTGGAGTCATCATATACAACAGTATTGCGACACTTCCTTGGCTGTATATTAGGGCTGAGTGATATGGACAAAAAATGGAGTACTTAAAGCTGCCATAGTACTTTTATTTTTTATTTACATTTATATTTTTTATGTTGTATATTTCAAATACACACACACACATTTCTGGTTGAACATACCCCCCAAAGAATTTTTCATATTTATCATTATTTTACCGTCAATGTTAGAAATGAGACCCAGAAGACACACAGTAGTACAGGCTTACTGATGGTTCTGAATAGTAAATATGGCTATTTTTGAAACCCTTGGATCTGTTCATCATGTATGTATCTGTATGTAACTGATAAATTTCCCAATGAGTATAAGCATATGCTACCCAATAAACAGACGTGTGGTAATGAGTGGAATGTTAATCATTTTAATTGGAGTTGGTGTAGATCAACATGAGAGGCTGAGAAATTCCAGCCAATTTATGTTAATTATCATCACTTTATATTCCGAGAGCCCAGAAAACACCATCTACACCGTCTACCCTGACGTTTTAAAGGAACCTCTGGAAATGAAAACGATCTGTGGACCAACATCTGGAAACATCTGGTCTAAAATGAAAAATTCAACCATCGTTCAATATCTTACCCCAACAGGTGCACCCTCCTCCTTCTGCGCTCCTCATTTGCTTGCTTCGAGTCTTCTTTCATATTAACACTAAAGAAGTAGTGGACAGTGCAGTTGACAGGCTTCACGGAGTGACCAAACTCACGCACTCTCACTTTATCAATGCTACAGGGCCTGAATAATTCATCAGCTTTTAATTCAGAGTTACATGTTTTATTCATGAAATGTTGATGTTTGAGAAAAGAGAGTTCAAAAGCAGCACTGTGGGGCTACACCTGCTTCGCTTTAATATTTCCCAAGGCTACATGGGCCTAGTCTGACACAAACAGCTGCTGACGGGCCTGCTTTTCCAACCTTAGAGCTGAATGCACGTCGTATTCCAGAGAAAATTCGGAGAAATTCCCCAGCTTATCCCATATCTGACACAGGGAGGATGAGGTCATGCCTTGTACATGAAGTCAACCACTGCCTTTTTTTGATCTGCTGACATTTTGCTTGGAGGAAAGCCCAGAGTCCCCAGCTCTGACGCAATGGTTGACAGACGCCTGTGCAGACCAGTATCACCATTGAGTGTGATGTGGGGAGAGAGCGCCAACTACCCACCCAGAGAGAGTATGGCCATTGTTGCTCTCTCTCAGACTCCTGCTGCCGATGGCAAGCAGAATGCCTCAGGATTTGAACCTGCGATCCTCAGATCATAGTGGTAGTGCATTAGACCACTGAGCCACTTGGAGCCCATTTATGACATTTTATAGGTGAGGTTTTCTTTCCTCAAACCTTATTATAAGTTATAAACATAACATTTGCACTCACAAGAATGAGTATCTGAGCCCTGCAATGTTCAGAACTGTCAGAGCTGGTCACTTTATGGATTTTTGAATCAAATCCAGGCAATTCTCTACCAAGATCATGTGGGTTGAATGTAAAAGGAATATAAAAGTTATTTATTGGATAATGGGACACTATTAAATATGCTAGATGTCTTCCCACAGAACGTCCTCAGAAAATCAACATGGTAAAATGATGTTCTAGAATTAGGAATGAGAAAGTATCCTGAGTCAGAGACCTTGACTCTCATACCTGTTTTCATCCCAAAATGACACTTTACACTGATCAGCCATAACATTATCACCACCTCCTTATTTTTGCACTCATTGTCCATTTTATCTGCCACACGATACACGTGCACTTTGTGGTTCTATAATTACAGACTGTAGTTCATCTGTTTCTCTGCAGACTTTATTCTCCTCCTTTCACCCTGATCTTCAATGATCAGGACCCCACAGGACCACCACAGAGCAGATATTATGTAGGTGGTGGGTCATTCTCAGCACTGCAGTCACACTGACATGGTGGTGGCATGTTAGCGTGTGTTGTGCTGCTACAAGTGGATAGGAATAGCCAATAGATTAGGACTCTCTGGAGCAGATAACCATGGCCCTGTTGGTGCCATGCCTAAAGCCAGGAGTGGAGCTATATTAGTGCCATTTAATAAAACCAATTTATCCCACTAATATTATGATAATATAATAGCATAATAATGCAGTTACTCCATTTTACTTTAAATTATTAATAATATTCAGACACTGAAATTGAAATATTACATCGATTATCTGGTTCAAATGGCCTCTATCAAGAGGGGGATCTACATATTAGGCCGGAAGCACTTAATAGCAGGAAACAAGGGCAAGTGTGAGAATCTGAGACTAGAGTACTGGTCAGAACATCTCCAGAACATAGTGCAGGTCTTGTGTTGTGTGAGGTCAGCACCTACCAAAAGTGCTCCAAAGTAGGACAACCAACGATGGGTGCCCACGGCTCATAGACATGGAGGCCCCTCCTCACAAATTTCAGGACATAAAGTATCTGCTGCTAATGTTAGTCTTGGTGCCACCCAGCCACATACCACATATGGATGCCCACCAGGGTTAGCAAAGGGGTCCAGGAGGGGTTAAACCTGGGCCCAATCGGAGTTGTCAATTGCACATTAGCTCCAAGATGTGAGATTAATGATTGGGCCTATTTGGGACACCCTAAAGATCCCAGTATGTAGAAACTCGCTGAGAGTCCATACCCTCGGAGGCCCTGTGGCGTCAGTGTGGTTTTAATGTCATGGTTGGATGGTGTAGTTGAGTAGTTTTCTTGATTAAACAATGTAATGGTGAATAAATGTATGCAGATTTGATTAGATCATCCAGTTTGCCCAGTTAAGAGTGAAGGATTTGGTTCCCTTTTGGTTATTTTTTGTTTTAATAGAATATTCTGTATTCATTGGGTTGGTGAGTTGTGGAAGATATTTAATATGCATAACCGACATTCAATTATCAGATGTTCACTATTTATTGTTTACAGATGATCCCATTCATCTGCAGTGTGGAGCCTTAAGCAGGAGACATTAAAACAAGTGCATCAGGGAATCCAATTACAACTCATCTTTCTTTTAGCACCATTAATAATACATCCACCAAACTGCTGCTCAGGCTCATGTTCCACAGCCTGGCAGGAGAAGCTCTCAGGCCACTCTGGACCAGCCTGGACCTCTCCAATGGGAGAGGAAAACATTTCACAAACGTGCAGAAGACGTTTGTTCTTGCTGTTCTTGCTTGCTCCACCATGTGTGAGAAGGACTGCGAGATGGAGTAAGTGCAGCGCCCCATTTGGAGTTGCTTGGATTTTCCCCTGAACTACTAATGGACAACATCGTGTGTCCAATTTGAGCCAGTTTCCTCACAGAAAGCAGCAGGAATGGAGTCCAGGACGTGAGGAGGAGTGAAAGCATACTCATACTGATGGATTATCGACGTAAGAGGGAACTGTCGTTTCTCACAATTGGCCTGCTGTTTTTCCTGAGTGGGGTGGAATATGGTAAGTGTCCGAGGCTTTGTTTAGATCACCTGTGTTTACCTCCAGTCCCACAGTCAGGCCTAACAACTGGGGTCAGATAGACAAGAAAATGACCTATAAGACAAGACCCAACTTCCATAAGAGTCTCTTTGCACAGTTTGTCACTTTATTTCACTTTAAATATCTTGGTTTTACCCTCTCTGACCATCTCTGACCATCCCATCATCTCTTCATTTAATTCAGTAAGGTTTACTGACCATACAGACAGAATCACTGTATTTAAGAAGTGTTTATCTTGTGTTGCAACACCTGTAAATTCTTTTTATAAACATTGTCACAAACCATCTTTACAGAGATCCGGGTTCGAGCACAGAGGGCAGCGGGTTAGTGGGGAACCAGGTGGGGTAGCGTAGAGGGCAGCAGTGTAGTGGGGAGACCAGTCGAGTAGTACAGAGGGCAGCAGGGTAGTGGGGAGACCGGTTGAGTAGTACAGAGGGCATCTCAATACATGGAAAACAGATACAACGACAACAGAAGAGAAGGAAAAACAAGATTAGGATTATTAGGAAGATTCAAGCAGATATTGGGGAGAGGATGAAGCAGGTCGTAGTGCCCGACCATGAACGGACTTGAACCAGCATCAGTCAGGCAGCAGGGACAAATATATATATATATTATTGTTATAAATTGACCTTTGTTAATTTTTATTTATTAAATGTACATGCAGTCCTGCTTCCACACCCACTTCATAGGTTAACCGCATACTCCCGTGCATGACCCTGAAATTTAGTCCTGTGCTACAAGAACCTGCAAATCCTTGCACTATAACAACACTTTTAACATTACATTTATTATCTGTGCTTCTCAAGCTGTTATCCTGCCCACCATATGGAAGTATCTGCAGATCCTGGACGCTCCTGCCTATTTCCTGGGTTTGGGTCTGTCTGCATTTAGTTTTAGTGGACTGCTCTCAGGGCCACTGTTCGGTCGCTGGTCAGACAGAACGCGGACTACAAAGACCATCATTCTCTTCTCCAATGTCTTCGAGATTGTAGGTGTGTATTGACAAATAGACAGATCATATTATTGCACTGTGACAAATGAAAATTCCTGTAATCAGGAGAGCATCCAGGTCATTCTGTATGTATAATGTCACATCAGTCCTCTTGACCCCTCTTATCAATCTGTGTTTTGGCTCTAGGCAACTTCATGTATTTCATGGGATACTCAAAATGGCTTTTACTGTCTAGCCGGCTTGTTGCAGGTAAGAAGGATTTTAGGTGTTATTTATGTTCTCACAGTCTTCTTCCATGCACATACTATATGGACAAAAGTATTGGGACAACTGCTCATTCATTGTTTCTTCTGAAATCAAGGGTGTTAAAGAGTTCATCCTGCTTTTCCTGGAGTAACTGTCTCCACTGTCCAGTGAAGGCTTCTATTTGTATTGTAGCGAGGTCAGGATGTTGAACGATCACCACCCCACCTCATCCCCAACTCCCCAGTTCATCCCTCTCAGAAGTACTGGATGCAGCAGCATCATTCCAGAAAACACTGTTGCACTGGTCCACAGCTGGGGGTCTTTGTACTCATCTAGCCCATACCTGGCATTATGCATGATGCCAATGGGTTCATTTTTATCTGCTCCAGAGAGTCCTGTTCTGTTGGCAGTACTTCTCTATGGGGACTAGTCAAGCTGTGTGTGCATTTGCACATCTGTGTCAGCAAAGGGTGCAACTTAAATTGGCTTAAAGTGGTCTTGACATTTGGACATATAGTGTAGGTCTTATTTTTGATACATCCATAAGGTGATTTCTGTTATATTCATCTCAAGGATGTTATGCAAACATCTGCCCTGGTCCCAAAATACTCTCCTATAGGTATCGGAGCTGGTGCTGGTTCTTCCATTTTTGGTTTCCTCACCCGGACCACTCTCCCTGACGAACGAGCCCGAGTCTTTGCTGCTGTGATGGCCTGTCGCCAGGCTGGACTTCTGATTGGTCAGTCCAAGTAATGTTTATTTTCTTATTATCGTTCAGTGATAAAGCGATAAAGGGTAGATGATTATTGTGATATTAAATCGCTATATCAGCTCAAGCCTGTAGGTTCTAGCACACGGTGGACTTTTAAACGACATGCTGCTCTTCTGACATCCCATATTGTTCCTTTTTTCAGGTCCTGCTTTCAACATTTTCCTGCGGTTGTGTGATTTTAGGCTGGGACCGTTTATTGTGAATAAGTACACATCACCAGGGGTAAGACTACACCTCGCTCATCATGTGATTTTTGCAAAATGGAATTTAATTTGGATTTTTTTGATACTCAAAAATTGATGAAACAGCCTTCATTTCTACTTTATTCTCGAAAAGCAGTTATTATTTTTGTAATAGCAATAAGCAACAATAGTTTGTGTATATATCGCCTTGTTTTTGTCTCAGTCTTTTATTGATATTGTTTGTATGTGTGTTATCCATCACGCTGTCACAGCATAACGTTTGCAGCTTTCTCTGCTATATTTGTGTTTCGCTGCTCTTTGATTCTCTGTTTTCTTATGTTTCCATTAAAACCATTGTATTTAGACTGTCGCACACATGAGAGTGGTGTGTGTACACACAGAATACATGCCAAATAATGGAATACATGTTTTACAATTTCATAAAGTACAATAAATATGCAACTATAAATAAATGTTATTACATAATTATAAATAAGCAGATAGATAGATAGATAGATAGATAGATAGATAGATAGATAGATAGATAATAAAATAATAATAATAATAACAATAATAATAACAACAACAATAATAAAATAATAATAATAATAATAATAATAATAAAATAATAATAATAATAATAATAATGAATAATGAAAATAATTTATATGTAAAGTACATGCAGTTACTTTAAATAATAATAACAATAATAATAACAACAATAATAATAATGATAATAATAATAATAATAATAATAATAATAATAATGAATATGTAAAGTACATGCAGTTACTGAAATGTAATATAATAGAATTAGAAAATAAGCCTGAAGTAGATCAGTAGACCATCATGGTGTGTATAAAAGCAGCAGGTTGGTGTTCCATCAGTGGGTGGTGCTGTTGCTTCAGTATCAGGAGTGTAGACCCCTCAGGTCAGTGTGATCTGGGCGGTCTGGATTGTAGGCCCTGATGTATTTACACCTCCACTTCTCTTGTTCCTTTCTCACTGTGGACAGTTCATGACAGGATAAATACAGTATATATGCAGCTCTAACGTCCCTGTGTGTCTCTTCTAGTTGTTCATGTGTGGGATGTGGCTGCTGCTTCAGTGTGTGGTGGTGCTGCTATACCGGGATATCCCCCCACTGGACTCCATTCCCGAGCACACGGCTCTGCATCGGGTCAGGGGTCATGAGGAGGAGCCTCTGATGGACACAGAGTGTGATGATGCTCACACCTCAGTCCAGTCCGAGCAGATAGAGACCCGGCTGTCAGGTGATGAAGACCCCAGTCCACCTGCTACAACCGAAAGGGACCCCTTTGAGAATTTCAGTGCCAGCCAGGGTGAGTGCCAATGGTTGTGCTTGGATGGAGACTGTGTGTGTAATATACACTCATCATCAAAATAGTTGCACCCAGAAGGAGTCACACAGAATGGCAGTGGGTGAACCTGCCAATTAACCTATGTGAAGGCACTATGGTCAGCACCAAGAGTCCAGTCATGTCCAGAAGGCCTGGTGTCATGGTGTGGGTGCAGTTTCATATGATGCCACTTTGATGCCCAATGTTAAGTTAATGAAGTTCTGCAACCAGTGGTTCTACCTTTTCTGAACACACACTCTGGTGCACTATTCCAAAAGGACGATGCTCGTCCACATATTGCTGTCTCAAGAGCTCATCTTGAAGACACAGATACTACGCCGTGGTCGGTCTCATCTCCAGACCTGTCCCTGATTGAAAATGTGTGGGATGCTATTGAACACTCTATCAACACTCCACCCCTACCACACCATCTGCAGAACTGAGTGAGAACATTCAAGCTGCATGGGATGGATCATCACAGGACACCATTAAGAACCTCTACAACTCCATGCAGAGACGTCTGGTGTTAAACCCGAGACACAACCTATGAGTCAAATTTTTATTTAATTAATTTGGTTCCTGATAACATTTATCTTCCTTCCCAATAACACTGCAATCCCACACATTCTTCTGGGTAAAAGTATTTTTTGGTGATGAATGTATTTCTAAGCAGAAGGTTTTCATTATGATTTTATTATCATATATTGGATTATCAATATTTACAGCTCTAGTTATAAGACAGTCCGGATTATTGGTTGGTCCTAATGTTTTGGCTCATTGGTGTATGTAGGTATGTGTGTGTCTTGACTCACTCTTCATCGATTCTCTCTGTTGTGTGAGGGAGATGATCTGACTCCGTTGAAGGTCTTTATTGACCCCCCCTGTGCTTGGTCTCTGCAGTGTGTTCCTTTATGTGAGAAAAATGTGTGTATGTGTAAGTGTGTGTGTGTGTGTGTGTGTGTGTGATATAGAGTGATATACTTTTTATCGATCGGTGCCCGGTGCCGTTCTTCCCCCCGTCTCTGTATTTTTCCCTCATTTTTTTTCTTTCTCCAGAGTTCCTGAGGGAGGAGGTGGTGGTTCTCCTCACCGCTCAGTTCATCACTCTCTTCAATCAGACGGCACTGGAGGTGAGAGCAGTTAGAAAGCACTTTGCCGTGTTTAACCCTGGCGCTCACCCGGCCCACCCGTCTGCCCCCGTCAATCACCCAGCACTGCAGCACCCAGACAGAGCCCGAATACCATTCATTACACTCTCACAGATGAAGAACCAGTAATCAACACTAATATGCTAAAGCCTCACCAGCCGTGGAGGCCTCTTCACTCACCATGACGTTTACACCCAGGCCTTTCATCCATACCTCAGATATGTAAGGTATCGGACATAATACAGCGTCCATGTCAATGGTATTACACTATACGTCCAAATGTTTGTGGACACCCCCTCGATTTCAGCATTCAACTCGTTCAAGTTGCACCCATTGCTGACAAAGGTGTGCAAATGCACACTAGTCCCTGTAGAGAAGTCTTGTATATAATAGGACTCTCTGGAGCAGATAAACATGGACGTGTTGGCACAATCTCCAATGCCAGGCATGGGCTAGAGGGGTATAAAGCCCCCCCCCAGCGCTGAGCTGTGGAGCAGTGGAACTGTTCTCTGGAATGATGGAACTCCATCCAGTACTTTTGGGATGAGTTGGGGGATCATCCAACATCTTGACCCCACTAATGCTGGTGGACGAAAGGCAGGATCAACTCTTTTTAATGCATTAATTTCAGAAGAAACCATGAATAAGGTGTCCCAATTCTTTTGTCCACATATTTCTGGGCACTGGGGCTTCGAGGCAAATGTGCAAACAGTGTTGTACACCTTACTCATCATATACGTCAGGTCGATTTAAATAGGAATGAAGAAAAAAGGAGTGAACAATCGAATGAACATAATTGATCGCTGACCTCATGTGCAGTGAGGTCATGTTTGGTAGGGGACAGTGGGGTGGGGTCAGCTGCTTTTTGTTTAAGTCAATATCTAAGTCTGTAGACCAACAGACATAATTAAAGAAATGGTCTTTCGGCTCAACTTGCCTCACCTTAGGGGTAAGTTGATCCAGCTTGTAGGGTAAAGCTGGGGTTACGCCACATGACTTTTACCCTGATTGTCAGTCTGGTCGAGTCTGTGCTGGACGGCTCTCGTCTGCAGATTGTTGGAGAGAGAATCAAGGGGTGTGAGACACACAGGCTCCAATTTCTGGCATCTCTATCACCCTCCAGACCAGTCTGAGCATAGCAAACATTTAATATGCTTGTTTCGGCCCAGCTGAGCCTAATCTAGTATTGTATGCTGGTGTATACTGGTGTATACTGGTGTATACTGGTCAGCGACTCAACGTGAATCCCATCAACAGCCAATGAAAACGGAGCAGACACAAACAGAGAACACTGGACAAAAATAAAGAAAAACAGCAATGTGTTCACATTTAATGTTCCATTCCACCTTAAATGACACAGCAGGTTCATTCTGGCATTAGTACGTGTCTGATGTCACAGTACAATTTAAGGTGGAATGGAAATCAGCCTATAAAACTGACATCTGCCTGGTTACAAAGGATCGGCCCCAGTATACTCTTACTCTGTGGAGCTCTGTGGAGATACGTGGTTTTGGATTTAAACCACATGAACTTACCAAACTGCAGAAGATCTGGACGCGTTCTGAGTGAACGAAGACATTTCTGAACGTGGGTCAGATTGGTGACAGTGATCCGGGGTCGGTGGTCAATCGTGTTCCAACTGTTCCTTTAACATTAAGCGAAGCAGGTTGAATGGAGGTCATTCAGACACAACACTGGTTTTCACAGTTTGTCCACTGCTTATCCCCACCTGCAGGTTAGGACCCCCGTCACATGATGCCCCCACACTCGGGGGCAAATCCGACAAAATATGTAAGCGATTTTTAGCTGCTGTATTGTTGACCTAACTGGGGAGCAGAACTGAAAATGCCAGTTTAGACTGAGAACCTTGGACTGAGGTTAGATCTCAAAGTGCTTATTCCATGGCATTGTTTCAATCAATCAATAATTCTTTATACCTTCAAAGTATTTTTCAGAAAATACACGGAGGGCGACTGGGGTCAGTCATTTTCAGTGTAGCTGAGTACTGACAAGAATGAAGATAAAGGAAGAAGATTCATTAGTGTGATATTAAATATAATTAGAGAAAAATATAAAATAAAACAAATAAATATAAAATATTTAACCATTTTCAAAACTTAATAAAAATGTATTAAAATCACTGAAATAATCAAATAATAGTCACATTTGTAATACAAGGGATAAACAACTGTCAATTAAAATGATATGATGATATGAATGATAATAGAATTAATATAAAAATGATTTGATATGTGATTCAAATTTGATATTCAGTTAAATCTCTTATTACATCCCAGTTCATCCAACCACTGGAGTAAAAAACAATATATCTGATCTGCACATTGTGTGGATTTCCCTACTAATGCCACACTCGGGTAAAACCAGCAAGCTGATTGGCTTTTTTTGTTGATGGGCGGGGCCATCCGTACACACTCAAGGATAGGAGAGATAAAGGCAATATTTGTCATTAAAATATTGCTTTTAATGAAACATTTCCATGGTTTGAACATTTGTTCAGTGTAATTGAGTGTTGTTGCCTGCTTTGTCTTGACTATTCCTGTCAAATCAAATTAGAAAAGAATTAGCACCTTCAGCCCGTATGTGGAACTTTATGCTGTGAGCCACCTCATAGACATGCTTCTCACACACCTTCCTGGACAGGCTGAGTACAGAACAAGAGAACAAGTACAGAACCATCACTGAAAGTGATGCAGACAGAGGTGATAGAGTTAGAGGCATGATAGAGCAGAAATGATAGAGAACAAGGTTCTCCCTGTTAATGTGTATAAAAGCTGCTCTGGTTCTACTACTATCCACTCCCTTGACCAGCCTTTCTGAACTCATCTTGGCTGCAGACGATGGTGACCCCACTGACGCAGAAGTACTTTGGCTTCGGTGAGCTGGGGAACAGTGTGATGTACAGTCTGTGTGGTGTGGAGGTGATTGGAGGCTTCTTCATGGTGCGCTGGCTGAGCCGTGTGCTGGAGGACCGGGCCGTGTTGGCCGTGGGCCTACTGATCTGCTGCGGAGCCTGCGTCTGGTGCATCGTCTTCCTCGCCAGCCCCCAGGGTATGTGTGTGTGTGTGTGTGTTTGTATTGACTGCATTAGTGTTTATATGTCTTTGCAGAACTACATAGTTCACGTCTTCAATAGGACATGGTTTCAGGTTCCTCAAATGGAAATAAGGACAGCAGGGTTTGGGGGACGATTTTGGCAACCCTCACTCCAGTGAGATCATTGCTGCTTGACTACTGTTCCCAAGATTTTAAGATGTAGCACACTGGGCCTACACTGCTCGACCATAACATTATGACCACCTCCTTGTTTCTACACTCACTGTCCATTCTATTAGCTCCTCTGACCACAACAGGAGCACTTTGTGGTTCTATAATTGCAGACTGTAGTTTCCCATGTTTCTCTGCAGACTTTATTCTCCTCCTTTCACTCTGATCTTCAATGATCAGGAACCCACAGGACCACCACAGAGCAGATCAGATGAGTGGATCGGACACCACGGTGCTTCTGGAGTGTTTAAACACTGTGTCCTCTCACTGTCCACTCTATCAGACACTCCTACCGAGTGTCTCCACCTTGTAGATGTAAAGTCAGAGACAGAAGCTCATCTGTTTCTGCACAGTTGGTGTTGGTCTTCCTCTAGTCCTTCATCAGTGCTCACAGGATGCTGACCACAGGACGCTTCCAGCTGGATATTTCTGGTTGGTGGACTGTTCTCAGTATCTTTATGGAAAGGTCATGTTACCTGTAATTAAAGCCACGGATGTTTTAGAAAAAAGGACCCAAGCACCCCCCCCCTTTAAAAAAGTAAGGGGACATGTCCCCCAACCTTTCAGATTCTTAACTAGTGATGTCCTGTATTTAATGAGGCCGATTTAATTACCAGCCCAAACCATGTAATGTAATCTTACTTGATGTTTACCCAACATGAAGTTATTAATTTGTGTTGAGGGGCTTTTTTTAACAAGTTTGGGAAAAAAAGTGCAGGTGTTTGGCCTCCTGCATGTCCCTGGTGAGACCTAGAGTGGACTGTGTGAAAGTATGACTGAGAAAGCAAGGCGCTGGGCAGTCGTCCAGACCGACTGGCACAAACACCTGTGCTGGGACAGACACAATATGCCAGCTCTGTTTGGGGCCAGTGGCTGACGCTCTTCTGTTCCTGCAGTATTAGTTTCCGTCAGATGTGGTGCTGCAGCTGTGGGGATGATTGCCTAAACACTGATACACAGATAAGGCTGCTGCAAATGAGAAATGCAATAGTCAAACATCAGGACACATCTGATTAGATTTGTCGCTCATGAGCTTAAAGGAGAATTCCTCTCAGTCAGTCAGTCATTCGCCGTGGGTTTGGTGTGAAATGCTCTATTCGTGAGACGTTTGCAGATTCAGAATTATTCACTGCGGTGGGGAATGGAACCAGATGTCTGAAGATGCCTCTAAAGGCTCCCTCGCAGACGAGGGATGTCTGAGACAAAGTTCTCCTTTTATATAATGCATACCGTCGCTGTCCAGTGAAAACCAAGTGTCTCTGTCTTTAGTTTTCTCTGTAGTTTGAACTGCATACCTGCTCTATTTACACTGTAAACGATTCTTTATTAATAGATGAAAGTTATCTGTGCTCTCTCGGAATCTGTGATCCCCCAGCCTCCTTGTCCACTATGTGGTATCATCAACATCTGCAACCGGATTTGTTGCTTTTCAGAGCCTCACTGGTCAGGACGTTGGATGATCACCACCCCAACTTACCCCCAACTCCCCAACTCATCCCAAAAGCATGGGATGCACCACGATTCCAGTAACACAGTTCCACTGCTCTACAGCTCAACGCTGGGGGCATTAGACCCCAGTAGTCCACGTCTGGCTTTAGGCATGGTGCCAATACGTTCATGTCTATCTGCTCCAGAGAGTCCTATTCTATTGGCAATGCTTCTCTACAGGGGCCAGACAAGCTGTCTGCGAAGTCGCACATCTGTCTCAGCAAAGAGGGTGGCTTTAAATAGTGAGATGCATTCATTAGACAGTGTCCACAAACTTTTGGACACACGGTGGAGGTGAATGACCTGCATGTGTACGCTCTGATGTGATTAGGCTCCACACTGCTGTACTGTGTGTTTGCAGACACTGTGTTATTTCAGGTTTGCCATGTGATCAAACCAATTGACATTTGAGTTGATTAAAACCGGTGCGGTGCTGCAGGGCAGATGTGTCTGATTTGCCTCTGTGTGTGTGTGTGTGTGTGTGTGTGTGTGTGTGTGTGTGTGTGTGTGTGTGTGTGTGGAGATCAGGTGGCTTCGCTGTGGAGCTGACTGAGTTCATTATAGGAGTGTTTCTGCAGCTGCTGGGGCTCCCCTTCGTCGCTGTGTCTCAGGTGTCCCTATTCTCGAAAGTGACCGCTGAGAAAACACAAGGTGTGTGTGTGTGTGTGTGTGTGTGTCTCTGTGTGTGTGTGTGTGTGTGTGTGTGTGTGTGTGTATCAATTTAATTTAATTAAAATGACAGAGACTCATGTGAACATCATGTTTTCTTACACCATACTGATGTCCTCTTTTGTGTGTGTTATGATATATGTGTGTGTGTGTGTGTGTGTGTGCAGGCTTCAGTCAGGGTGTGCGGCGCTCCGTCGGAGGCTTGGCCACTATCCTGGGCCCCCTGTGGGCAGGTGGTCTTACGGGGAATCTGCATGTGATGCTGGGAATGATGCTGCTCCTCCTGGTTCTCATTATGGTCAGTCACAATCAGACTCCTCATTATACCGACCAATTTATAATTGATTGTTATGAGAAGGATTCCGAGCTCCAGATAATTCCGAACTGATTGGGAACGTCGAGAGAAGTTTATTAAAGGTAAATTGTGTTCACGTTCAAAAAGGCCCGACATTGAAAAGTGACAACAATGATTTTTATGCTAAAGTTTGGAGACTGCTTTAATTTTAAAGTTCACATCCTTCATGGAGACACTTTTAGAGCATTTTCTATTAAACGATTACAAAAATGATAAAATGCATTTATTATTTTGTTCTGATATTAATATTAATAAGTGCAAAAACACATTCAGTGTGATGTGGGTGTGAAGTACTTGTGTTATTTCTAATGTTTGATTAGATCATGGGTTGCATAAATCCTAGTTTGCATGATCCAATTTTTTTTTTTTGCATGAAATATCGTATCGTGAATCGTATATCGCCATTCAGTATCACCCAGCCCTAGAATTACTATAGTTATATACTGAAAACGTGGTAGTGTCAGTAGAGAGTCTTCCTTTTTGAAAAATACAGTTCATCAGTGTATGGATGGTGTGTTCCGGTTGTCAGATCATGATGGTGCTTTCCTACGAGAAACTGGTGGAGCCCCCAGTGGTCCAGCATGCAGACGGCTCAGAGGGCGGAGGGTAGACGAGGATGCCCCTCATTCACTCGCTACACGGCACAGGTGAGATGCAGAACAGCAGGCTCCGCCCCTTCTCTGCCCTCATCATTCCCTCCACCTGTGTCTTCTCTGTAGCCCTGCGCCCTGTGTTCCCAAATGTTCCTTGTTCCCAGACAGTGCAAATACACCCCTTTATTCGCTCCCGGTCTGTGCTGTTCTTTGTCTTTCGTTATCTTTGTTTTTCGTGGTTTGTGTCGAAGCTAATTGTCCCTTTCGAAGCATTTCACTTCCTTTTTGTTCTCGTTGTTTGCTTCATTTTGTGCTTTTGTTTGCCTTCTCTCCGTACGTGGGTGTTTTAGAGTGGCTGTGGTCTTAAACGTCAATTACTGTCTCAGCGTATTGACAGGGGGATACAGATACAAAGCCCCCCCACCAGCACAAGGCTTTGGAACAGCAAAGCTGCAGTTCTGGTGTGATGGAGCTCCATCCAGTACTGTGGGTTGAGTTGGAGTGCCATAACTAAACTCGCTGCTCTCTAGAGGCGGGATGCAATCAAATGCTCCTCACAGCAATGTTCCAATGTTTAATATAAAGCAGTTCCACAAGACGAGGATTATTACCCTGAATTACAGAAGAACGTGGTTGTTAGGTGGTTCTTGTCAGCACCCATCTCAGCACCCTGTCCCTCAGTGGCCGGATCCAAATAAATATATCCATGTTTTATTTCCATTCAGGTCGGGAACGCTCGGCAGTCCGTCTGGCCGTGCGTGGCGTGTGTGTGGTGCACAGTGGAGCAGATGCTGAGACGGTGGGGTGTAATGAGCTCATGCCAGAGGTAGCAGACCTTGAACAGCAAGAGGGATGGACACACACACACACCCCCACACACACATCTCAAACGTACGCTTTCCGCTTCACCCACAGTCCTGTTCACCCCGCTGCACCCAAACCCAACCAGTGCGGCGATATGTGCTTCAGATATTTCATTCTTTTAATTCTGCAGGTATTTAAAGGCTTTATCATTTGGAACTGCTCCTCATTTGTACTGTTTGCAGTGCTTTACCACATGAGGGCACTGTTTCTCCACAATGGAACACCCCCCCCCACCTACCTCCCGACACACACACACACACACACACACACACACACTCCAAAAAAAAAAAAAAAAAAAAAAAAAAAAAGGATGTAATCACACCATTAAAGGGCCCATATCATGGAATTCTGAGCTTTTATTTTGGAAACAATAAGGATTCGTTTGGAATAAATTCTGATGGCCTGTTTTTGTGACGTCACATAGTTTAGTAGTGCCTTTATAGTTATTACACATCTATCTATCTATCTATCTATCTATCTATCTATCTATCTATCTATCTATCTATCTATCTATCTATCTATCTATCTATCTATCTATCTATCTAATAACATTCCTACAAATAGTCATGCTGGTCCATCGCTGTATTAATTAAAAGCTCCCCAAAGCTCTCTTCGTTGAAGTCCCGTATTATTTAAGCTGCGATTTAATTCAGTTGGAAACGAGTGAATTTCTATTGTGAGTTTCTCGCACAGTCATGCTGAAATAGGGGTAAGTCTTGCAGGGTGTTGTGAGAGGTGTACCATGTCTGTAGGTGACTCCGATCCTGAACTATGAGGCCTAGAAAACAGCACGTATCTGCCCGCACCGTTCAGACCGGGTCGTAAGAGTTAAACGTCCTTCAAAATGTTTCAAACGCCACGATTAGAAAACGCGGGTTTTCTGGAACGGTGTGCAAGGTAATCAGCATTGGCAGTGTTTTGGGATAACCTTCTGAAACGATGAAGAGTGGAGTTTCATTATCGATGGAATTATGGCGAAGTTTTCCACCTCAGTGTTTCATTTCGATTTCTGTGCAAAAGAAATCAAATGAAAACGGGATCCGGGCCCTTTAAACTCGTAAATACGTGTGTGCCGTTATGAGTAGGAAAGTTGTGATACAGCGAGGAAGGAAATTAGATTCGGGATAACTCTCTAAAACACAAACAAAACTGTCATTTTAATCTAATCGACTTTTGATGCGAGACGTTATTTACTTTTAATAAAGCGAGCCAGAATGAGTCTCCGGGCCTGGGAATCACGTTTACGCACAGATTAAGGCGGCGGCGGCGGCCTCTGACTGGCAGTGTGGAATGCCAATGACGTTATTACAGGGTGCGACGCTCCCAGCTTCTACACTGGAAACATTGATTTGAGTATTTGCGGCCATCTGTCAGCGCTGGCCGTGTTGACACTACAGTGAATTATGGCTGTCTTTCGGGGGCGCAAAGCCAAGCGAATTAGCATTTAACCCCTCATAACCCTCATACCTTAATCAGGATTATCTCCCAATCCCTCACTCTCTCGCTCTGTGGTATGAGGGATTATAATCCCAATCTCGAGCGCGTGTTCACGTCTGCAGACCACACACACACACGCGCAAACTCAGAAACCTTAATCCCCTTGGTTTTAAAAGGCATTCGTGACATTATTTATCGTAACACCTTCATAATTCTGCCAGACACGTTACTGTGATGGTGAGTGACAGCGCACTAATGACACCCCCCTCTCCTGAGTGCGCATAATACTGAAAATATTTATCACCCCTCCCGACTCGGGTGGGGGGAAGACCTCCCAGCCCCCCAGTGCAGCCCACCATAGGAAAGAGACTGGTGAGAAGTGTGATATCTCGTCCCCTTGGAGCTATAAGGTTCTATCTCACATTGTCTGACATCAGAATTGAGTTATTTACATATTCTTACTCTGTGACGTCTTCCTGTTACGTGAGGCGCTTTTACGTTGTACGTATGTAGCAGAAAGTTTATCTCTGTATATGTCAAAAGACCCAAACGTCTCAAAACTGCTCGTTCCCAGGGGACAATCCGGCATGCTTCATGAGCTTAGAACCAGAGACACTAGGCAAATATGTGAAGTTACAGTTATATAGAGCCTTTCTAGACACCCAAGGACACTTCACAATCAGCACTCCCACTCACAATCACACTCAGCACTCCAACACACACCGTCCAGCCAATCGCATACAGCACACTCTCTACCGAAAACAGCTGTCCACCTGGAGGACTGCATTGAGCACTCAGGGTGGAGGCTCACCCAGGACAGAGTGCCAATCCATATCTGGACACCCCAGGACAATTTAGAGGACAACTCACCTAAGACCATTCCATGTATCTGCTATATATTTCAAAACCTGGATGCTTGATCTTAATTTTATTTACTATATTGAAGGATGGAGGTGATGTAACTAAACACATCCAGCTAAAGAAATGTCTTATATGCATCTTTTAAAACATAATTATTAGAAGTGCATTTGTCTTCTGAGTAAAAGTGAGGACACTCCCATTTACGGCATGTTTCCGACACTCTTATCCAGAGCGATTTACAGAAGTGCTTTGCTGTTCACTCAGAAAATCTCCTTAGTTTGTCAAGGCTTGAATCCAGAGATCGATACTCAATGCTCAACAAATTACAAACAAGACATTATATAATTAGCTGTTCAGACACCCAGGGCAAGTTTGTTCCACCACTTTGGTGCCACAGCAGAATCCAGAAGAGTCTGGATGCTTGTCTTCCATGCATCTTGAGAGACGGTGCGTCAAGTTGAGCTGTACTTGATGCTCGAAGGGCTCTTGGTATGGATGAAGTTTTAATCAAGTATGGTGGGGCTGGTCCAGTTTTGGCTTTGAAGGTCAGCATCAAGTTTTTGAATCTGATGTTCAGCTGCAGGAAGCCAGTGAAGAGAACACAGCTGAGGAGTTTCATGGCGGAACCAAGGAACTTTAAAGACAAGCTGAATTCTGGACCAGCTGAAGGGCCTGATGGTTTTCGTAGGAAAGCCTGCCAGAAGGGAGTTGCAGTTGGTAAGTCTTGAAATGACAGACTGAATGAGCACCTGAGCGCCTCACTAGAGAGGAGTTCAGCCTAGATGGGGTTTGAGTTTCAGGTGATAGGCTGCCAGCCATGATGAGAAGTCAGTGAGGCAGGCTGAGATGTGGGTTGCAACCTGGGTGAGAGAAGCTCTAAAGAGAGGATGAGTTGAGTGTCACCAGCAGAGCAGTGTTAAGAACATCCATGAGAGAATATTGCTACACCTAGGAAATGAGCATAGATTGAGAAGAGGACCTTGTGGAACACCAGTGGAAGTCTGCATGGAGCAGATGTGGCCACCTGCTGTGTTATCATGCAGAGCCGGTGATTCCAAGACTGGTGAGGACTGACAGGAGGATCTTGTTCTCGACCGTGTCAAAGGCAGCAGAAAGGTCAAGGAGAATCAGGACTGGTGACAGTTTAGCTGATCTTGCAGCACGAAGCTTCTCTGTAACAGCAATGAAAGCAGTCTCTGGAGAGGGTTTAAAGCCTGACTGGTTTGGGTCTTGCTGGTTGTTCTTTGTGAGAAAGCAAAACTAATTTATTACTAATTAAAATGCCTAAAAATAGAAACAGGTGCATCCACTGTAAATGATTAGACCATTGTTAGAGAGGACTTTAGAGGAGGCTGCCTTTTTTAAACCCCAGACATCAGTTTGGTTTGCTCTTCTTCACCATGGTGAGATCCAAAGAGCCTTCAGGTTGTATATGCAGATGAGTCTGGGAAGGGATTCAAAAAGATCTAAAAACAGCTGTTCTCAAGTGGAGAACCTTTAAAACAGCTGCCGTAATGGCCAAGTCAGACCAACCTAACAGGTTCAGTCCAAGATCAGCCTGCAAGATACATCTCCCACAATCCTGACATGTTATTTAATTTAATACATTGAATTTTTAGTGTCGCTGACCTGTTACAAACATAAGTTCCACCAAGGCCACTCACATCAGCTGATCAGCTCTTTCTGGTGGTCCTTAAATCTAGGTTGAAGCACAGGGGAGGTCATGCTTTCGCAGTCAGAGCCCCGAAACTATGGAATGAGTTGCCGCAGCATGTTTGGCTGGCCCCCACAGCGGCTCAATTCAAATCCCGACTGATCTCGTTTTTCCTCTTTGGCTTTTCATTCTGTGTAAGATCTGGTGTAATTCCTGTCTTATGCCACATATTCTGGGTTTTCTGTGTTGCTGTGTTCACTGGACACTGATAGATCAACATTTTTTGGTGTTTGTATATATGCTCTATAAATTAAATGACAGTGGTTTGATGTTGGGCAACCAGATTGGTTTGACAGGCTGGTTATTACCAAGCCGTTTGACCGCATGACCATGCCAGTTGACCAATAGTTGGCTAGCACTCAGACCAAAAAGCTTGGTAATGCTGGTCATGCCGGTTGGCCAGCTTGTTGATGCTGGTCATGTCGGTTGACTGGTCACGCTGGCCAATCAACGTGATATTGTTAGTCATGTTGGTTGACCGGCTTGGTAATGCTCATCGGCCAGTTGCCTGACACGACCAGCATCATCACATTGGTCGGACAGCATGAGCAGCATTACCCAATGCTGGTCAGTCACCTTAACCTGCTTGAGCAGGTTGAGGAGCTTGAGCTGGCGGACTGTTTTATCGGGGAGTATTAAAGCAGGAACAGCACTTAAAGGTGCTGTGGAAGGTATCAATTGTACAACATAACCTGTACTCAACCTACACCGTGACAGGATTGCTGCATTACCGTGGATTTAGACTCCAGTGCCATGCAGCTTACTTAGAAGATGAGGATTGTAAAAGTGCTTTGATTGACCTGCAGGGAAAGTGGTTGTGATACGTACCTCGGCCATCAACCCCCACCCCCCAACCTTCTCTTTTCCCTCCCCCTCCTCTCCTGCCTTTGTCGGCTTTCTTCCCCTTAGATACACATATCAACAGGCGCAGATCAAGAAGAATCTCGTCATTCATAATTTAAGAATCCTGTGGACCTGAGAGTGTGTACAGCTGCTGCGAGACCACGACAGGGGACGTCCACCCTTGGAGCTTTCTTCTCTTTCTTGTCGTTCAAAGGGCACCGGCCGTCTGGCCTGGCCCCGTCCACATTGTCATAAGGCCTTCTCTATGTGTCATAAGGTAAGGGAGTGGCGGCGTGGACGCCCAGTCCCACAGTATGGCAAAGCACATTATCAGGACTAATAGATTACCTGTCAGACGCAATGAAGACGAATGGAGGCAGCTGCATCCTTTCAAGGTTGATTTTGTGCTGTTTTAAGCCAGCACTCGGCACCGGGTTGGAACTGAGTGAGGGTATTTTTCCTCATAGGTGACCACCAGGTAATGCCGTTTGGGCTCTCAAGAGAGACAGGCCGCGATTTTCCCCACTCGAGTGCTGAGGGTATGTGTGCAAGAGAGCGAGAGAGAGGGAGAAGCCGAGAGCAGCGCGGGAGAGAGACTGTGCCCTTCACGACGACGCAGTAATTAACGATCGATCTCTTGTTGACCTCATATGATTCGCTTATCAATGTGTAATAACTTCCATGTGAACTCTAATGCAATCAAGAAAAGCTACGCAGCGAGGAGAAGTCTCATCGAGACATAAACAAGCAGCACTAAGCCCAATGCACACCAGCAATAATGCTGCAAACAGGAGGATTTTCATCAAAAGTTATACAAGTTTCATAGCCTCAGCTCCTCGGAGGCCACGCAACTGCCAGTCAGCCTGAAACTCATTTACGTCCCAGGATTTCCATTTTATTTTCCATTGACCATTTACTTTCAGCTGCGTCTCCAGACAGCGAGAGGAAGGCTCGAGTGTTTTCAACATCGTGCTCGTCAAGGCACCAATTGACGGCGTTTAGTTGCGGTTTTGTCAAAAAACGGTAAACGTGCCTTCGCTTGTCAACGATGTTTCAAAGCAAACGGACGTCCTTTTCAGACGATAAAGTGGTCTCAGCTGATATGGCGTCGTGTGCACCAGCCGCTCAACAGAACCATACGGTTTGTTCTAAGATCCGCCCCTGACTGTGATTGGTCCTAATCACCACCGTGTTTGTTCTAAGTTCCTCAGCGGTGTGCAACAACAGGAACAAAACAAACAAACCAATTCACAGTGTTGGCCAACATGTACCCAATGATGGGCCTGGATCTGTAGCACTAAATTTTCCCCCAAGATGACGTAACTGCAGCATTTAGCAGCGTATCTCAAAAAACTGCAATCATGAAAAATCCATTTTAGTTCATAATTTCATTCAGAAATTCCTTTTCTCAAATTATTCGAATATTTATTTTCAAATTTGAATAAATTACTAATTAGACAGTAACATTAAAGGGAAAATGCTAGATTTTAAATGCAATTAATGCATAAATAATTAATTCAATTATTTAAAAAAAAAAATTGTTTTCACAATTTTCTAATGATTTCAACCAGCAAATATTTCAAATATTCATTTTTACTCTTTTCTTTTTAAAATTAAAGTTAGAAACATGCGTTTTCCCATGAAATCGATGCTTCTAAAGCAAATCCCAAACAGCAAACTCTTCCCTGTCCATCACACTGCTCTGGACACAGCAAGCACCACTGACCACTTCCAGTGCCAAAACGTGCCAATCTTATCTCTACGCTGCATCCCTGCCCATCTCTCTGCCCTCAAACCGGCCCAATCCACCCTCTGCTTGGCTCTGTTTTTTTATGTTTTTTTTGATGTTCAATATACTTGCCTGACACGTTTAATCCCAAGCTGCTTATGACGTCTGACACACATTTGTCAAATAGGATTTGAGCAATGCTGCGTTTCGTGATACTGCCCGTGGCCGCGACCTACTGGTTCTAAATGACATTTCACAGCTGAAGTGAGTAAAGAAGCATCTGTCTCAAATCGACTGGACTCAAATACCATCCGTGACCATCACGTGTGCTGCGGCCTGAAACCTGCCGCTCGTCTGAGTGATTCCACTGATGTTGCATTTCCACATATGCTCAAAATAAAGGTGCTTCAAAGGGTTCTCCGAGCAATTTCAAAGAAGAACCATTGCTGGTTCCTTTAACTCTGAGATCCACATTTTGTAAATGTTCATTTATATCTCAAATGAAGACATATTTATATATATATAGATACAAATATTGGTCTTGAGTTCTAAAGGTTAAAAGTTCAACACCAGGGGTCACCAACCCAGCTCTTGGAGAACTACCATCCTGCAGGTTACTACTCCAACCCAAATCTAACACACCCCATTGACCGTTGATGACCCCTAACATCTGTTTCTTTATGGAACCAACAGTGGTTACTCTATGGCAATGGTTCCCAGTACACCTGATCCAACTCCTGAACTAACTGACGAGGCCTTAATGGGTGTTTCAACAGGAAAACACAAAAAAAAGCAGGGCAGCAGTACTTTCGGGACCAGGACTTAGAACCTCTGCTCTATGACAGCACTCAGAGAGCACTCAGAATCTAAAACAACCCGGGTGGAAGTTTCAGATAATAAGATTAATAAAACCTACTTACAGCATGCTTTCCTGTCCTGCTCCAATACCAACACTAACATATAATCACTGAAACACTTCAAACGTCTTTATTATTTTTACATTAATGTCTGAATTCATTGAACATGTCAGGCATGAAATCCTATTACACAAGTCTTCCATTACAGGTTATAAAAAATGTACATTTTAATTCAAACAACATTCCCCGAAAACAAGCACTGTAAGGGAATATTTGGAATATTTAACTACCTTGATTAACCCATTAGAAACCAGTTTTGAATATTGATCCCAGTAGCTGGATCAGTTCAATTAGTTGAGCAGCTCATTAGTGTTTTTTACATGATTAAAATCATTTTAAAGCAGTGAGCGAGTAGAGTTTGTTACTGTGATGCAGCAACAAGCAGGTATTTATAATTTGGAGGAAGGACATGCTGATATTAAAACATAATAAACGCAGCACTCGCATAATAAACACAATAGAACAGGTAAGGTGGTGTGTTATTGTGAACAGCAACACGAAATACTGACCTACGACATACTCACATTTGAGATACTCGCCTACGAGATACTCACCTTTGAGATACTCACCTATGAAAAACTCACCTTTGAGATACTCACCTTTGAGATACTAACCTATGAAAAACTCACCTTTGAGATACTCACCTATGAAATACACACCTTTGAGATCCTCGCCTTTGAGATCCTCACCTTTGAGATCCTCACCTTTGAAATACTAACCTATGAAAAACTCACCTTTGAGATCCTCACCTTTGAGATCCTCACCTTTGAGATCCTCACCTTTGAGATCCTCACCTTTGAGATACTCACCTATGAAATACACACCTTTGAGATCCTCGCCTTTGAGATCCTCACCTTTGAGATCCTCACCTTTGAGATCCTCACCTTTGAGATACTCACCTATGAAATACACACCTTTGAGATCCTCGTCTTTGAGATCCTCACCTTTGAGATCCTCACCTTTGAGATCCTCACCTTTGAGATACTCACCTACGAGATACTCACCTTTGAGACGCTCACCTTCATCATTTAGTTGTGAATGTAATCCACCAAGACATGTTTGATATGTGAGATCTCCTTCTTCAGTTTAGAATAGGAGGTGCTGGACTGTCACCATCTAATCTCACACATGAAGAGATGGGTGGAGATGGGTTGAGAGACATCTCTCATAACATGTCCAGATCTTCGTGTGTTTAGTGCAGTTAAATGAAGGTTTCATGGATTTAGAACAAGGTGTGACTTACTTTAATATATGAACACAAACACGGGACGTGTCCCAATTCTCTCCCTGAACCCCAGGCCTGTCCTGTCCGCCTTTATGTGCTTGTCGAAGGCTGATTAAATGGGCTGTGAGTGCTTCAGATGTCAGAGACTTTAAAGCAGAATTGAGAACCACTTCACTTTGTGTTTCTTCACCTGTACAGGTCACTGCTGCTTAAATCCAAAATACTAAAGTTTCACAGGCTGGTTTAACAGTTGCTGCTCTTTTCATTGGGCTGAGGATAAAATGGAGAAGCGGTCAGTGATAGAATCGTGAGAAGTACAGTAAACTGCAGATCCCGACAATCTAAACTCAGCACTGAGGGCCGGTTTATGGAAGGAATGTCAGAAGGGTGAGAAAAGAAATAATAACCGTGTTGTTTTACTGAATTGTTTTTATTTAACCTGAATTTTTGTGTGATTTGAATCAACATTCACTCATTTCCAGCAAAAATAGTTGCACCTAGAAGAAAGTGTGGGATCGCAATACTGGGAATATTGGGACAGGAGATAAAGATTTTGATCAGTATTTATTGATCTACTCATACAGAAGTGGTGTCTCTCAGTACGGCATCGGTTTTAACGCAACATGCCAGACGTCTCTGCATGGAGGTGTAGAGGTTCCTAATGGTGTCCTGTGATGATCCATCCCATGCAGCTTGAATGTTCTCACTCAGTTCTGCAGATGGTGTGGTAGGGGTGGAGTGTTGATAGAGCGTCCAATAGCATCCACACATCTCCAATCAGGGACAGGTCTGGAGATGAGACCGACCACAGCGTAGCATCTGTGCCTTCAAGACCAGTTTTTGAGATGGAAGTGTTGACCTTTTCGGGAAAGGTAGGCCACTGGTTGCAGGACCTCATTAACATAACGTTAGACTGTCAATGTGCCTGTAATGAAGACCAAAGGTGATCTTGCATCCACACCATGACACCAGGCCTTCTGGACGTGTGACAACAAAACGTTGATCTTGGTGCTGACCAAGGTGCCTCCACACATGGAATCGTTGGTCGCCTCCACCAAAAAATTGGAATTGAAAATGGAAAATCTGGGACGACACCATTGCAGTAGTGCATCGCAGTTGGTTGATTCCTTTTGGGTGCAGCTATTTTTGTTTTGATGATGAATGTATTTGCAGAGCATCTCCCATTATAGCCTATAGAAGCACGTCAGATACCAAACTTCAGCAACTGAATCTGGGATCAATGCTTAGTCTCGTTCCTTTGATTCGTCTATAGACCGTTCTTATAAATTACAGCCCTGTTTGGATTTCAGAAATAAGGAATCTAAATTTTACAACTTCAAACGGTGTCTGTGTGGCGAGACTGATAGTGTCTTAAACAGTGTGCTGAAATTAGGAATCCCTGTGTGTTATATTTAGCGAATGGCCAAGCTGACACGGTGCTTAATCACACTCGCCGCATGCAGTCTCTGCCACAGCTTGAAAAATTTCTCAACGGAGCGTCAATATATTATTAAAAAGCCATTCATATTTAATACAGCAGGTCTAAATGTCACACTGACTGAGGTGTGAGCACAAGCAGCCAGTGTGTAAAATAGCATGCTGCCTTTCTCACTCCAGTTCCCAGTGAATGGGCAGTCTAGAGAGCTACTGAGTGCTGCTGCTGCTGCTGCTGACTGGCCGAGGAACTGTTTATATAAATGGCAGGCGTTCCAACATCTCTAAACATCACATGAGGTTTTATTTTGGAGGTGGTTTGAAGTCTCTTCTAGTTCTCGGCGTGAATCTGTGGTGTGGGGATTAAAACGGGTTTGATGTGGATATCGCTTTCAGGAGATTAGTGGATCCTAGAGGGACAAAAAGAGACAGACAAGGCATTCCAAGGAACGTGCAGCTGAGACGCAAACTCTGAGACTGAGAGGCGCGAGGGTGGGGGAGGTGACGGGACGGTCCAGAGTCTCAAAGAATTTCATTCATGGCAAGGAAAACAAAATATACCACCCAAGCTTCCCAGCGTCTCTCAGGAGCTTAAGCCTGGTTTACATCTGGTCTTCAGTCCATGTCAGAAGAACAAAGTGGCCAATTATTTCTCCATATATAATAGATATTTTGGTAACAAGCACAATATCTGTCAAAAGTTCGGACACACTTGACTGAACGTATTAGAGCTTTCCTGATTTTGATGTTCAAATCTTGAGTATCGACTGAAAGTATTGGGAAACTGTCTCTGCTTTCCTTCAGATATATTTCTATGCTTTGAGGAACATTGCTGTGATATTGTATGAATGGAAATACTTTATAATTACAAACAAACAAATCCAAAACCAAACCAGTCCAAACCATTTTCATTTGGTTCGAACTGGACAGCCACTGGACACATAACCCATTAACAAGAAGAAGAAGAAGAAGAAGAAGAAGAAGAAGAAGAAGAAGAAGAAGAAGAAGAAGAAGACACCTTTTTGTTAGAGCATATTTAGAGTCACAGCATCTGATTGAAGGTGTTGAACTTAACTCAACATGACTGTGGCTGCTAGGCAACCCATCTCCACCATTCAGCAGAAGTCCACTACAGTTCAGTGGCTTTCAATAGTATGATTTTTAAGTTCTCATCTGTAGAGAAAATCAGTAATAAGTAAATTACTGATTTACTGTTTTCAATGTTCCACCACACAGAACGTCAGACTGATTAAAAGGCCTACAGGTTGTACAGGATCTGCTTTAACATCTTGGTGTTTCAGATACCACAGGAGACCTTATGAAGATCTTATGAAGTCCATGGCTTTATCAGTGAGTTAGTTTTACAATTCTACACATTAGGCATATGGCTTTAATTATATGGCTGATTGGTGTATGTCCCACAATATTCACTCGACCCTGTGAATCGTAGATCATGAGAACATTAACATCAAATTCTGTCTTAAAACCTCAATCCTATTATGTTTAACCCTGATGATTTACACCAAGTCAGCAAAGAAACCAAATAAAAATGAGATTATGTTGAAATATGATTTTAAGACAGGTTTTAAGCATTTGTAAGAGCTTCCAGGCCAAATTGGCACCCAATCGTGGAATCAGCCAGCTGATGTTCTCCCAGTTTATGAGTTATGAGGGTTTTGAGAAGGTAGCAACAAGGCATTGTTGGTCTAAGGTCATTCCACAGGTCAGTGTTATGGTTATTCCAGGAGCAAATGGTCTTTAGTTTCAGGCTGTTGAGAGATGCAAATGTGTCTTGACTCTCATTGCGAAACAAATAAGTGTGAATTTTGACTCTCTGGAGCCAATTCTGCTCTCAGGGCCTTCATTCCCAGTTCAACACATCAAGATACCGACGCTGCTGAACCTTCAGCAAATCTGGTGGAGCTTTTCCTTTCAAAGACAGGCACTAAAGACACTGAGTGATAGCAGCCTGCAGGGGTTCAGGTTCCCAGCGGCAGACTGCGCCGTGAGTAATCCTGTCTAACATGCATGCAAATCCCATCTCTATACACACACAATGGCCAGTCTGTGTCCCCTGCACCACTACACAACCAGTAGATAGCTATCCACCATGCTGTAGCCCGAGGGGGCCAAACTTCAGCCTGCTGCTCGTTGTTTTGGTGACAAAAAAAAAGAAGATTTCTTTCATCCAATTACAAAGTGTGCTGTTCCACTTAGCAGGCTGCGACTGGGTCAGGATAACACTTGCTTACGGTGGTTCATCAGCTGCGCTTGTGGTGCTTGTGGGTGCTGGACTTCGGCTTGTCTGGTTTGTTGCGGAGACCGGGTCGAAACCCACGGGACACGGGTGTGAATGTGTCGTTGCGTTCCAAGGAATCACACCCGAAGTTCGTGTTTACACCAGAGGTCCAAACACTGTGGTGGATAAGGTCGAATGATTCGTTAACCCTTTCATGCATGGTGGTCAGTACAGTGGACAGCTATCTAAAAGTCCTTAAGAAAAAGTCTTATTTTGGAGTGTTTCTGGAGACTCATTCGCTCTATTTACATGTAAAAGCACGGGTTACGTGTTAACATATGACATATTAAAGCATAATATTGATCATAGGATTTGTTCCAGCACATCGAAAACCTTGATTGGTTCCATTCATTGGGCCGATAATGCAATAATGCAATTTCGGTTACTACACTGTATCTAACATTATCGTAACTTCAGGTCAAATTTGCCAGCTGTTTTGCAGTTGGTACCAGATATTCGATATTGGATAACACTTTTTTTTATTGAAGGACAGTCTTGGTAGGGTTACGAGACACCTATATAATCATAAACCTTTATCGTTTATAAAGGTTTATTCCACCAAGCGTCAGTTCCACTGCGGTTAAATGACACTGAAATTGACAAATGCAGCTTTTCTCGACTGACTCTTGTCGGAGAAAGACATTTTATAAGTTTTATGTAAGTTGCCATGAAAGGCTTTATGTCACATGTCCTTACTAATCTTCCCTTCGTGATTATGTCTATGAATATCTGGCGAAAACTCGTGACGGACCACTTCAAACGTTCAAAATAAGACGTTACACAAATCCATTAGACTGAAAGCTGTTAGAAATGAGACCCGTCACTTGCCAGAAGACCACTTGAGGTCATGCATGTTGTAAAAATACTGCATGGCCCACTGGGCAGCAGTCGATCTCCTCCGGGTTCCCCTCCTGTGAGGAGCATGTGCCCATTTGTGTTTGTGTTGTGCGCTTTGCCATTTTCTCAGGCACCCCTTCCATTTGGAGCTCAGGAGGGGGCCACAATAGCACAGCTGGGGGTCTTTGCTCCAATTTGCCATTGTGTGTCTCCGTGTCTGCTTCCCCGGAAAAAAGCACCACGGCCCCCCAGCTGCCCCCTCAGCACCGGGAGCCGAAACCCACAGCCCGAGCTCTGTGATTTTCAGGGGGCAGCATTGTGCGAGCTCATGATACAGCCGTCGCATTTGTCTTCCGGGCCTCGAATACGTGGAGGCCTCTCATCTCCCTTTGCCTTCTTTCCCGTTATTAAGCGAGGGCTTTCATGTCGGAGGCTGTGCAAATGAATTTCTTACGGGTTGAGACCACGCGGACGTGTGCACCCCCAGAAGACACCTTTTTGTTCTCTGAAGTAAATCATAGCTGTGTGGAGCAAAGACAAGATTGTGTTTTATGGTCAAAGGAGCTGAGAAAGAAGGCTGGCTTTGTCCCGTGTGAGCCTGTGATGACAGAAATCGCCTGCGATTGAAGCCGTCTGGGATGAACATTTGAAAAATCATAATCTATTCGCAGACATCTATCAAATAAATAAACTGACTCGGAGTCCATTAAAGTTTCCCTGCTGAAAAGTCCAGCTCAAGTCCAGCTTTTGCTGAAAGCTGGTTTCAGATGGTCTGAGCTGGTCTTTGATGGTCAAGGTGGATGAGAAGTTAGTTATGCTCTTGAAAGCCTTCAGGAGGTACATTGGTCACACCCAACATAGGATATGTTTGCATTCTAATTTGATGAACTAGCTGATCAACTTGACCAAGCTTGGTCATTTTGGTGGACCAACATGGTCAGGATGGTCATACTGGTGGACTAGGTTGTTCTTGCTGATTGTGCTGGTCAGCTAGCTTGTTCATGCTAAGTAGCTTGACAAACATGACCAGTGTGACCAAGCTGGTTGAACAGAATGACCAAGGCTGTCCACAATTTTGGTCAACCTTGGCCATACTTGTATACCGGCCTGGTCATATTGGTCATACTGGTGGACCAGTGTGTTCATGCTGATATCCAGCTGGTCATTCAGGTCAACAAACTTGGTCATACTTTGTAACTATCTTTGTCAGGCTGGTCATGATATTAGTCCAGTTAATTAAGCTGGTCATACTGTTGGACCAGGGTTGTCGTGCTGTTTTACGATCTTGGTTGGATAGTCAGATGGGTTTAGTCCAGTTTAAACCAGATTTAGATGGTTATGACCAATTAAGTCATTAAACTCAATTAACCAACCTTATACTGGTTAAAAGCTAAGGTGGTCAGTCAGAATAAACAGCTTGTCCAGCTTCAGCTGGCCAGGCTGTTTGTTTAAGCCAGGGTGGAAATGCAACCTACCAGCCTGCACTTTCCAGAATCCCATCAATCATGTGGCTTTTTATGTTTGCAGAGTTTATGAATCACCTGACACTGGTTACAGTAGACCTGAAGCCATTTCCGCCCCATACAAACACTCAGACCGAGTGTGGGTCAACGCTGAGCAGAGCTTCGTCCCTAATCGAATCTGCCATCCCCCGGAATGCTAACTTCATTTCTAAGGCCTCGTGTAATCTCCCCGTGAATGGTCGTCTTGTGTGTCCGCTGCCACTGCGCATAATACCGTGACAGAGACGACGGGCCGAACATAAACGGCGAATTGAGTCCTCTTCCCTCCCCGATTGGATTAAGCTGTACTGTATAACTCATCAGATCTGGACACTAATGCGAGACACGCTGTTTGGGTCCAGCGTGGCCACAGTCGTCGTTTAGTACCGACTCAGCCGTGACCCTGCCATGTAGAGGAGCCGTCAGGCTTTGTTTAACACTTCCACGGAAAATCTTCCAAATGCACAGGGTTTGTCTGGAAAGGATGGTGCTTTTTATGCTGCTGACCACTGTCTCCAACCGCTTCAAGCCAGCGCACGGTAAACACCATGATTTTTGACCAGCAGGCCCAGTTTGCAGTTTTCTGGACTATTCAATCACCATGGATAGTCCTGAAAGTAGATAAGCAGAACAAAATCAAACAAATGAGACAAAAATATTACTCTCACTCATTTATTTATTGAGGAAATTTATTTCATATTACATATGTGTGAGGGCAAAAGTATGTGAACCTTTGCTTTCAGTATCTGGTGAGATCCCCCCTGTGCAACAGTAACTGCAACTTAACGTTTCTGGTAACTGTCAATTAGTCCTGCCCTAATTTTAGCTCATTCCTCCGTACCAAACAGCTTCAGCTCTATGTTGGTGGGTTTCCTTAACATTAACTTTAATCTTTGGTAGAACGACTTGAGTGGATAGGGTCGTTGTCTTTCTGCACGGCCCACGTTCTCTTGCGATTCAGCTCACAGGCAGATGTGCAAATGACATTTTCCTTTAGAATTTGCTGTTTTAATTCAAGCTGTCCTGGCCTAGATGCAGAAAACCAGGCCTAAACCATGATACTACTACCACTGAGTTTCACAGATGTGATAATGAATGCTGGAATCCAGTGTTTTCATTTCTCCAAGCATAACAATTATCATTTTAAAATTTGGACTCCTTCTGTCTAATGCTTGGATTTATGAAAACATAATCCTTATGTGCCACAATCATGCTTTATTTTTCGGCAGTTGGTCAAATTAAGCAAACAGGCAGTAATTAGGTATTAAAATGTGCAGACGTGAGTCTCTGCAGACGATGCGGAGTTGTGTAGACTCGCAGTTCCAAGCTCTCGACACGGTTTAAATCTGGTGGTTGTGTTGCCATGACATCACCTGAACCTCCTTGATCCTCCATCCACTCCATCACTTGATGGGTTCTGGCTGTGGCGTCTCGTGTCGGGCTGAGGCTGGATTCTCAAAATAGAAAACACTTCAAATCTTAATCATAGCTGTTTATCAGCCAGTGGAGCAGGACAGCAGGATAACGCAGTCTGAGATAATACGAGTCTGTGATGTAAAGTGTAAATGGAGTGATGCATGCATTTGTCAGAAAACCTTCCCTAACGAAGAACGAGCGCCCGACAGCAGTGGGACTGGAATTACTGGCTTACGGACACTGTCCTTCAATAATCCTTTCTTAACACGTTGATACATGAATTATGAAAACACGAATCAAGATTTTTTCCCCCCAAATAATTTTATTCTTCTTTCAGGCTGATAAAGCTATTGAACTGTGTTTCAACTGTGTGGGGTTTTATGTAATTGGTATTCATGTGTTAACTGGGGCTATGTATTGGCGATATTACATTCGATATATTGTTATATAACTTAATATATTGCGATACTGTTAGCGAGGTGAATTTTTGACTCCCTAGGCCAATATGGACAGATGTTTTGATAGATTCCAAGACCTGTATTCAGTCCCACATTCCTGATATTGTTATTTTCAAAAGGTACTAGTCGACTCTAATATGGCTTAATTTGAAATCTAAGATATTTGTATGAATTTGATCATTTTTGATCAACAATTTAAAGCCAGTCCACTGCCCTGTGTTTTCAAACACACTGAATGACTGAATAAATGATTGAATGAATGAATGAGTAAATAAATGAGTCTTCAGAAACACTTCAGACCAAAAGACACACACACACACACACACACACACACACACACACACACACACACACACACACACACACACACACACTTTAAAATTGCTGTCCATTTGTCCACTTTAATGACCACCATTCATGAAAGGGTTAAGAAAGTAAACAGCAGACAAATGACACTGCTGGTGGTCAGATGGTCCAATCGTTCAGAAAATATACAGAAATATGTTTGTTGCTAAAAAAAAGCTTCACAAACAGATCTCTCCTCATCACCTCCAGACGATAAACACTCAGATCCACCCTTCATTCGCTAATTGTCCAGTCAGTAATTGACAGCAGCCCTGCTGACCGGCCCCCATGCAATACAAATGATAGTGTTTAAAAGAGCGGCATCAACCCTCCACCCCCACCCCCCCCCCTGCCCTCCATTCTTCCCTCTCTTTCTCTCTCCCTCTCCATCATTCTCCTCTTCCACTCCGCCTCCCTTGTCAGGACTCTCCCTTTGTTGACATCAGCCGAGTATCAATGGCTCCTTTGTGCGGCGGAGAGTTTTCACTCCAGCAAATCAGATTAAAGAGGGCCCTCATTGCCAGAGCTTTGATGAGGGTGTCACTGGAGGAGCGCTGGGTAATTCTGTCTACCACCATGTCAGCGCAGACGATATAATCAATCCAATTTAGGGGCGGCCGCAATGTCACTTTTAACATCTGTTTTGCCGAACCGAAATGAGGGTCTTTCTTCCGACCCACCACTTTTCATAGACACGCAAACACTGTGGAGGAATTCAGAGGGTCCCTCTCCAGAGCCGCAGTGTTGGCGGAAAACTATAAGGCAGAGTCATTCCTTCAAGTCCTTGGCAATTTGCCCTCGCGCTCTGCTCTGTGATTTGTTTAAAATGAAAAAAAGTTTGGCTCAATTTAGACAATTTTCCCCCGGAACCCAAATGCAGTCCATCTTGGTGTCTTAAGGGGCACTCTGGACAGAAGGAAAAATGTCCCCACAGCTGTACGGGATGCAAACCTTCCTACTCACCACCTAGAACAGTTCTGTCTCAGTCTGTGGAATGTTTGAGCGTTTTTGGTTTAAAGGTTAAGGATTTGGTGATGCATCTTGAAAAACGCCAAATGCTTTGGGGGAATTTCTGCTGTGAGCCGGTAAAAGCAGAAGGACGTCAGGGATCTGAGGGTCCATGTTCTGTGACTGAGATAAGGGTGGAAACAATGCTGATGCGCTTGAGTTTTGCATGACTAGTTTGCATGTAACACATGTTGGGTGTCGTAGAAATAAGACAACGGACGAGTGTGTTTCCGACTTCTGCAGTTATCTGATACTGTCTGATTATACGTGTGGTTACGGAAACCACACACTCTTACTTGATTCTTACACTGGAGTAGAAATCTGAGAACGAAATCTGATAAGGGTCCCGTCTAACGCTCCATGTGTACATGCAACAGTGTCTCATAACCACACAAGCCTATAAGAGACGTATGTCTATAAGAGATTAAAGAACACCTCCACATGCTCTGAGCCAGGCGTGGGATTATTTTCGGAATGTTGTTAGTTCACTGCTAAATACTGGGGTCTATGCTTCTGTTATTTGTTTGCCACATTAGCTTCAGATTAGACACCAAACATGTGTCGGCTGATCAGCTACATTTGGAGTAAGAGGAAAACTGTGTAAATTTGCTTGCCATCACTTCAAGTGAAGACAACGGGAGGCCATCTGCCATCTGTTTTTCCGAGCGTTGTAACTTCGCAATTTCATCCTCTAGTGGCAGCGGCTCGTGTCTCAATGTGCGCAGATTCCTCGGACATTTCTCGCTCTCTCTCTTATTTTCTCCAACACACACAAACACACACAGTCAGTAGATCAATCCTGCGGCAATAAGCTGTTGTTCTCCTGTGAGGACGGGCGTGGAGGCCAGTCGGGGCCTTTAGATGATTTGTAGAGAACCTGCACCTGGCGATCAGCTGGAGCAAAGTGCACTCAACCCCAGCCAGGCAGGCCTGCTTTCCTCAGTGTCGAACTAGTCACATGTGCTACAATGCTTTGAAGGCTTACTTTCGGCCTCTGGAGGGTTTGAAGCCCAGCTGCTGTTTGGGTGGCCTTCCCTGAACGGAGCATCCCACCCACCCGAGCAAAATGACACGAGGACAAAACCACCATCAGTCCAACCATCACTTGCTTAATGGCATTCTTGCCTTCGAGCTTTATAATATTTCCTTACCAATCCTCATACACTTGTTTGGTTTGACCCCTATGGTTGAAACTGCCCTCACCTGAAGTGCCACCAGATCACTGGAAAGGTCAGTATTAGGGCTGATTATTGGCAAGAATCAGGTGGTACGTTATGTATCATGTCACAGGGGTCACGATTTGATATATTGTTGTACACTTTTTTAGTAGATAATTACAAAAATCCTCCAGATGTGATTATTTTGAGAAGATCATATGGCAGAATCTAGATATTTGTATGAATATGACCAGCTTTTGATCAAACATTTACATTATGTCTGCATTTTTGGTTGGCTTGCAGCTTGTAAGGTCTATAAAAAAACAGTTTATAGCTTTGGTCCAGATTCCCTGAAGTGAAAATGCAATAATTTTAATGAAAAGCTTTTTGTATTGATTAGATTGAGAGATATCATGTTCTTTATGATATGTTAAATGGCCCACTGATAATGTTACATGATGTTACATTGTGTTAAAGTAATGGGGGAGAAGGAGGGCCACCCTACCCATTTTGTTTGGACCCTCTATGGCATTACCTGGAATTGAACGTGCAATCTCCCAGCAATAGAGCCAACAGTAGGGCTTTGGGTGATGTGTGCCTCATTCACGTCTACCAGCCCCACACTACCATGACCTACAATGTCACTGCTATGACCAGTCTGATGATAATGATCCATCACCCGAGTAACATCTGGACAACAGCAGCTCTCGGAAGTGCCGTCTGTCAGCAATCAGGGATGCCGTAATGCAGTTTGAGTTGTGAACTGACCTGTTTGAATGCTTTCTATTTGATTGTTCATATTAAGTAGTGAACTGAGCATCAGGCTGTCAGAGGTCGTCACATTAAAAGTCATAAATGGAGTATTTGGATGCTGTACTGTAATTCAATAGGGACTCTGCACTTCCACCCACAGTTGCTCGGTCCATCCCAATGCTAAGCCAGGCCATTTGTCCAGCCATATCTTTAGTTATGTGCAACCTCGGAATAGAAGAGGAAAAATGTACACATCTAAAGGGTAATGGCCTCCAAAACCACTGTAAAGGTTAAACCGCCTATCACTGTCCTTTCTGAGGCGACACTGTGACATTCGCTGACTCTAATCAGGTGAGAAGGCTGTGACAGGTGCCATGTTCGCTTTGAAAGGAAAACCTTAACCAGTTGTGACTGTAGGCTCACTCGGTCCATTTATTTGAAAATGCAGAACCAGTCATAATGTAAGATGCACTCATATAACACACAGACAAGAAGTAGGACAGGCGCTCCACGAATGAACTTCTAGCAAGGCACACGATCACCATTCGCATTGCCTTCGTTATTTATAGCAGTCCTAGAAACATTTCCATTGTTTAAGTGAAAGCCTTTAGGTCTGAATGTCTTTAATATTATGAATAATACACATACAGTGAGGTGTGTCCAAACTGGATCTGGTACTTCTGACTGGTTCTGTACCAATTGCTTCCATAACAAGCTGTTCATAGCCTGAAACCAGCCTGTTTTCTTCATTTCCACACAATATCCATTGGCTGCCTCTCATAAAAGGAGTGTAATGCAGACGTGACGCAGCAGTTTAGTCCTCAAGAAGCCAAGGAACCTGCAATACACATTCTGTATGTTGTAATTCGTAAAAGCAGGCCAGCCTGAAATCTCATTAGGATCTTGAGGAGCGCTAGAAAGCGGTATCCAGTGCCCAGAGTTGGCGGGGGAGCGGCACGGTCAGTCTGCTCCAAAAACTGATCTCTCTCTTTCTCTCCTCGAGTCCATCTTCTTCCTGTTGCTATAGCAACTGCTCAGCAAGGACAGGGGCATTGTGCGACGCGGCCCTCAGCGAGCGATCAATCACCGCATCCCTCTCTTATGCTTCTTAATTGCTTTTTGGACCATCTTCAAGAAAACGGCGAGCGGCGAGCCGGGGGTCGGGCTCAACTAATTCACGCCATCGATTTATTCTAATGTGTCCCTGCCGTCCGCACAGAGAGACCCTGAGAAAGAAAGGCAAAAAAAAATAAATAACAGTTCAGTCTGCCCTTGATTGCATTTTAGCGGAATTTCTCCTCGATTTGAGAATGACCCCACTCCTCCTATACCAGTTTCCACCTCCGAGATCAAGTGAGTGCGAGTATATGATATTGCCATTAGGATGCAGGCCAGGGATGGGTGGGTCATTTACGAGCACTAGCTTGGATCCCCCTGTTGTTGCCTTTTTCGTTCTCACTGAAGCCAGATCATAATAACAAAAGCAAAACAAACTTAATCTGGTCTATTTTTGTGTTCCGTGCCCCGAGCTGAGGAGAGGGAAAAGTGGAGGGAACGGTTTGCATGACTCTGCGGTGAGGTAATCTTGGCTGTGTGATTACTCAAGCAAGCAGTGGCAGATGTCAGTTGTGGAGCTTGGATCACCCGGACTGAGGAAATCAGGTACATGGGGGGAGGAAGGGAAGGAAAACAAGCAGGAGGGTAGGGGGAAGGGTGGAGGAGAAGACTGGGGGACAGAGAAGGAGAAGGGAGAAGGGAAAGGATACAGTAGGGATCATCAAGGGATTTAATGGCAATTTCCACCGAACCGCCTCTGAAGGCCGCTCAGGATTGAGTTGATTGGGTATCACATGGTGGTCCACTGGTGGGCAAATTAGGCTGCTGAAAAGGACCTGCTGTGCCCATCCCACTGGCCACTTTCTACTGTATGTTGACGTCAAGGGATAATGTATGAGGCTCCTGCTGGGTCTTTTTACCCCTGCAGCTTCTCCACCTCCCTCTGCTGATTTACTGCCTAGCTTTGTTGGCAGGAACTCCGGCAGGGGTCCTGAACCCCCTCTATCCTGTCAGCAAACAGAAAGAGGGACTCTAATCTCCTCTTTGTGCCGTCCCTGTTCAGAGTGGGCGAAGGCAGTGTGCAGTAAGAAAGTCATGCTGCGGCCTCCGCCGAACCTCTAGAGAGGTTTCTGGAGGAGGTTGGTGTTTGGCTGGGGGAGAGTCACTCAGTCATTCAGGCGGGGGAAGTGAATGGCAGCTGAGCTTCGCTGGGTGTTTAAGTGGCCCATAAATATAAATCAGCCATTAAACATGCCTTTAAAGGCTGATCCGGGAGGGTAGTGGTTTCAATTCCGCAGCTCCGGGCTCGAGAAGGACAGCTTGATCTGGAGTAATGAGAAACCGACATTTAGAGGCGGAGATGCCCAGGTCGATGGAAGGAAAACTGTTAGCACTGCAGATAGGTCCCATGTCTCATCACTGGCAAAACATCGGTGATGTTCAGATGGAGTTGTAGCAGTTCCAAGCGAACAACCCTCTGTAAATGGGCTTTGTTCACATCTCAGCATTTGGCCAGAACATCTTGCCGTCCATATGTCCTCTTCACAGAGCAAGGGACTGGTGTACAATGACACCTGTGTCTGTTCAAGGGTGTCTTTCTCAAATTGTTGTTGAGCTGTAATAGACGTGTGATGAGCAGAATTTCTGATAATCATCCCAATGCAAAATTTCAAATGCAAACATCTGATGTCAACATTGATTCATGCGTGAAACTACCAACCCAAAGATGTTAGGGATCCTTGTCTGAAACCTGTATTCAACGATGCCCAGCCCAAAACCAGATAGCATAAAGAATCTGCTCAAGCTCGACTGGTCTGTGGCAGCACTGGCAAGCAGAGTTGGCCAAAGCAGCTTGGGCCGATTCCCATATTATCTGGGATGTTGCTAAAGCAGTTTGGGCCAACTTGGCCTGAAATTGAGCCGTGAATTTGGGTCAGAGTTGGACCTAGAATCAAACCAAAGCCAGGCCGATAAAACTGAAGATTTGCCTGACCAGTGGATGGGTTTTGCTCAAAGGCACACCAGGAGTAACCGGTCAGTCCTGAGGTGCAAGCTGATTCTCTGGTGGTCTCAGTTGGAAAAGTTAGTGACAATTTCTCTAGACTAACACTAATTCCACTCGTCTAGTGCAAGCCATCTACTCTTGCATTCAGCCCCTCTGGCCTTACAGGATGAGAAGCAACAGCCTCAGGAGAGAGGGACACCATCTCAGCTTCTCCTCCACACGAGTAGGCGGAGATCAGTGAGGCTGGAGTGACTCGGCTCGTCCTCGCTGTCTCATCCAGATGGAGCAGTGGGTCACGGTTAGCCAGCAAAGAAAGCTGTACAATCTACGGAGGCGTAGTCTGCGGCTGGAACAGAGCTGTGTGGATGTCGACTTAATGATTCACCGCTTTCACCGCTCTTTCCTGGCTCTTTCCCTTTGTCTGCAGAGATGCATTGCAGGACATCTGCAGTTAGGTCCGCAGCGCCTAATTGGAGTCGCAAGTTAGGCGAGCGGGCGTTTGGAAAAGCAAACGCGTCTCAATGGCGGAAACTCACACTGCCAGTCTACGAATTTTTATAATGTGTCGCAAGAATCTTCCACCGTCTTCCTGTTGTCAGACTCTCACACATTTTCTTTCTCACACACAATTGCAAACATATATTCGCTCACTATGCCCTGCAGTCTTTAATGAGGAGCCTTGCTTTGTGATTATTACAGCACATTTGGCCCAGGTACTCTCTCTCTTACTCTCTCACTCTTCCCTCACTTTTTCCCCACTCTCTCCCGGTATCTCTCACCCTCTCTCTCACTCTACTGATGAGGCAGCGAGAAAGGCAGTGATAGCAGGCCCGGCAACCTCTGGGTAAATTGCTATGCCAGTTAAAAGAGGCCGACGCACGCCCGATTCCGCTGCCAAGCTGTTCGCGGAGCGGCCGCCGTAATTGGAAAGATCAAACGTGCCTTTGTGCAGCGCGGGGAACTGGGGGCCTGGGCGCTCAGGGACATCCGACTGGGGAAATCAGCCAGATGCACTGGAGATAGAGATCCTTCTGATCACACTGACAAACTGCAAAGTCCATGCATACAGATTCAAGATTCAAGGCCATTAGGCATTCCGGAAGATCATGAACTATGGAATACAAAGCAAATATACTTTTACCACACACTTTATTAGGAAAACCTACCTTGCTGGGGTACAATTAGCAGCCTTTTCCACACTCAAATCCCAGGACGTTGTTCTCACAGTGTTCTAGTTATGTCTGCAGCTCTTAAATGGCATTCCAACAGGATGTACACATTCAGACAAACAGGAAAACAAGTTTTTACTCCTTCCCATTCAATTACTGGTAAGCTCCCAGGCAATCAAGGGCTAAAAGGGGGCTGGAGTCCCATCTGCTGATGCTTTATTTTCAGAAGCCAACCTCAACCTTTTTTTGACCTGTTCTTGACTGGATATTTCTAGGTGGTTCATGCAGGTGCCCAAGCACTGACCCCTAGTGAAACTGCAATGCCTCATGCACTCATACCTTTATGATGTCTGCATCATTGCTGTACTGAGAGGGGTCAACCAGCCAGGCAAGCTCTAGACAACACAGTTCCAAGGCTGAGAAACTGGCCAGTGATGAATGCACTCGAGGCTGATAAACGGGCTTCACGGGATGTGGATTCAGTCCGAGCTCTGTTCACTGTCTATGGGGAGTTCTCCATGTCTTTCCTCCAGGTACTCCAGTTTCCTCCCACCCCCACAAACACACATGGTAGGTGAACTGGGTATTCTAAATTAGCCCCAAGTGTGTGAGTGAATGGGTGTGTTGGTAACCAGTGACGGACTGGTGTCCTATCCAGGGGATATTCCATACCTCTATGATGGACCTATGAGGACAGTAGTGGAAAGTACAAGGTAGGTTCTCGACACGTTCTAAAAACTTGAGTGGGTCTCGGTCTCTTATGAGCTGAATTTATTTACACAATTATGCATATTTGTAACAGAGTGAATTACTGTGGAAATAATAGGGATATTCATTAAACAACAGCCTTCAACAGTCGTCGCACTGTCTCTCTTCACGGACACGGTCGATCACATAGCTCTGAATCTAGCATGCATATGAAGCTGCATCTCACTCGGACATACGCAGTGCACCCCCCCACAGACACACATACACCCACACCGACTCTATAAAGTCTTCCTCGGTCACAGGTAAGAGTAATTCTGAAGATCACAGTCAAACGATGTCCATGAGGAGATTTCCTTAATACTGTAACATGGAAGACAAAATACGACAGAGGTAAACAAAACATTTCTGGAATTCATGTGGGAATTGACTTTCGGAATGGCTAAACCAGTCCCCATGGTTCAATCCCTTCCGCTGAAAAAAGGGGATGGAGATGGATCAAGCCCCTTAAAGTGTCCACTTTTCCACTTTGCTTTGGAAAAACATCCTTTCCGTGCTTCTCCTCTCTTCTCTGCTATTCCTTTCTTCAATATGAAGAAAAGATCAGAAGAGTCAAGTCCCAGAGGAAGGAAAAAAAAGCGCAAAAGGCATTATCGAAAATGTCCTCAAGCTAACCCTTTCATTTCTATTTCAGGCTAACATTCATTCACGCCTCTTTTCTTTAAAGTATTATTGGGTAGCTTATAATTCTTAGGTTTGCGTCTTCGCCCAGCGAGGCTGGTCGAGAATGGGAACAAATCCATTAAAGGAACGTCCAGGAATGCTATGGATAATAATCAACAAAAGCGAATGGAAACCCTCACACGAATGGTACCTGTTTTAGCGGTCTATCCAACAAGGCTCTGGAGAAGAGGCTTTCGTCGTTGCCGTGGAAACACATGCACACATGCAAACTGAACCTGAGTCGTAGAAACATAATCGTCATGGACTGGGGTGTGCATTATGAATGTCCAGTGTAAACACGAAAGCCATGATATGGGAAGGGGGACGGGAAAAAAAAAGCCCGTCTGAGGCACTGCCACAAAGGAATCCACTTTCCCCCCCACGATCTCCTGGTAACAATTTATACACATACTGTATGATGATTGAAAGTGGTTTGGTCCAACGGCGTTCTTCAGGAGCTGGACACCGATAATCCCAAAAAAAAATTCCAAGAACTTGCTCCGGTCGTGTCCTGCATCGTTGCTGCTGTACAGAGGCTAGATTGATTTCCTCTTCTAGCCGTTTCAGCATTAGCAGGTGGTTCTCTTGGTTGGTCAGACGCGTATGGGGAGGGTTTGGCTCATTTGCCGCATGTCCTGAACACCACCGAGGCTCTTCCTCTGGTGCCCAGGTAGGGTCCCGCCAACTCGATACAGATCCCTGGAGAGAAAGAAAGACAGATTCAGCACAAATCTCTGACCACCGACCAACGACTTTGCCATTTAGAAGTCAAAGAAACAGCTCACCGAAAAATTTTGAGAGCGGCAAACGGTAACTCGGTCGCTTTACACAAGCACACACTGTCAGATGCCAATGCAAGGTACTCACACTGACACACGGTCTTAAACCCTATTTGGAAGGGATCAGTCCCATCCAAATGCACCATGTCAGTCATTTTAACCGGCTGTGTGTCCACACGTAAGTAAAAATTCCAGACAATTTTACCTCAGGTTATATCAGTCCCGTGCAAATTGACATGTGGCTAATTATTTCCTCATAGCCTGCGGAGAGGGAGTGTGTTTGCAGTAGGTATGAATCTTTGCCACAGACTTGAACAACCCGAGGTATTCATGACACAACCTCGATTCTGAGAAATCCAGCTAAAAACTCCTTTTCCTGTGGATATAAGAGAATATTTACCCATTTGTTGATTTGCACAGTAAAATAACTTTTTTTTAACTCCTTTTACAGGAGGTAAAATAGTCCGGAATTTTTACTAACACAGGAGCACGCAGTTAGGAAAATGACTGACATGCATTCAGGCTAAAATCAGAGAAGCTCCAGTAAAAAGGACTTTACTCCACCTCCCCGTCTCAATAAGACTTTAATGCATTTGGTCCCTTCCGTCATTTTTCCTGACTGCGCATTCCCATTCCTGCTTTTCCCAAGTTTAATTCTAATTCTTCAGAAAGAGGGACTCTAATCTCCTCTAATTCTTCAGTGGTAAAGCCACGACATGTTTTTTTGGAGGAGGGGTCAGTGCAAATTAAGCAGCCACGCCCATCTCCATCATTCATACTGAATTTCTAATCCCGTGTGAATCAGTCATAGATTCCAGCGACGACCTGCAGTAAAATTACTTTCCTCCACCTCCCCATGTTAAACTGATCCCATCCCAACAGGGCTTTAGTCTGTCTTCGTCTACATGCTGTCCTGGATGCTGTTGTTCGAGCCTTGACTTGGTCTTGGTCTTCGGTTCAGCAGGGTGAGGACCTGTATTGTTGGTTTGATAACTTCAATAAAACTCTGCTGTTACATCCACCTTCCCAAGCAATCCCTGACACACATGCAGCTGCAGGCTCCGGAGATTGGATCATGGCACGTCAACGACATTGGAAAGGACGTCTCTTGCATACAAATGGTGGCATAAATTAATCATAGGCAGGCCATCAGCATGCACCTCCATGCAGGAGCGTCTCCCTGACGCCCACACACACACACACACACACGCACACACACACACGCATTCACTCCTCCATGCGTGTGCCGCCTCGCGCTCAGCAGCCCTTTTCAGACGGCGCATTAAAAAGCTCATTAGCGAGCTAATTAAAGCCGTTGCTCTCTCTTAGCTTCTCCTCCGTCTCCCTTATTAGACTTCCTCCATCACCCCTGCCATGGCCAGACACCCTCCCACCCACCATCACCACCACCACCACCACCACCTCCGCCGCTGCTGCCCAGCTGAAAAAAAAAAAAAACAACAACAACAACAAAACAAAAACAAACACAGACGTGTGGATCCAGGGCCTAGGGCAGAACGTCGTCCTCGTTTACGAACACAGGGTTACACAGAGGTTAGTGCTTCTTTCACGGCCAAACTCCACATTGCCACAGATCAGCCGTATGAGTGTGTGTTTTTTAGCCAGCCTTTGAAAGATTCATGCAGTGAAAATTCAGCTCAGCCTAAACGCACTCAGCTGTAAATGAGAATTTGCATAGCCAGTCGCTGGGGAGAGCTAGGATAGTCACACCAGTTAGTTACAGAGCAGTAGATACCCCCCTGCTGACCCCCACTTACATATGTGTGTGTGTGTGTGTGTGTGTGTGTGTGTGTCTGTGTGTGTGTGTGTGTGTGTGCGTTTAAAAATAAATCCTCTACTTGTGCTTAAATAATAAAAGGCATTTTGTTCAGAATACTGTAAACACCAGTTTATTTTAAAAGTGAATCGTGTTTAATGTGCCATTACGTTTCCACAAACTATATTTAATGTTTTATTTTTATTTTGGCAACATATTTAAATTAAACAAACAAAAAAACAACAGTAATTGATATCTTTATATTTCATTGTAAATTATATGTGTATATTTGTCCTTATTTTCTCAAAATAATGATCTTTTAAAAATGTCATTTCTCTGAAGTAACTTGAGAGTGATTTGTTATCTTAAAAGTATCAGAGTTTCTCAAAATAGTGACATTTCTTTAAAGTTATGACTTATTTTGTCCAAATACTGACTCATTTCCTTGAAACTATGACTTAGTATCACAAAATAAAGGCAGATTTCCTTACAATTATGACTCGGCATGTCCAAATAATGAACGGTTTCCTTGGAACTACGACTTAGCGTCTCAAAATAATAACTAATTCCGCTGGAATTATGACTGAGCGTCTCAAAATAATGACTTGGTTTCATAGAATTCTGACTTATTATGCCAAAATAATGACTTGTTTCCTTGGAGCTATGACTCAAAAATCATTATGCATTTCCTTAGAATTATGACTTCGTTTCTCAAAACAATAATTGTTTCCTTAACGAGTGGCTTCCGTTTCTACATCTACGTCTTTAACCGTATCACAGCTACATGTAGGTCGCGCTGGAAACCCCTGCCATCCAAATGGCATGAATGTAAATATTGCTCACGGTACGAGCACAGATTAGACCGGAGATTTGTTAGGATTTGCTGGGATTTGGCGTGTAGGACGGTGGGTGTTGACAGCGTTGTGGTGCACAGGTTGAATGTTATTTTCACTGGCAGGTGATAAAATGTGTGAGGGTGTTCGCCATCCCAAAACTAAATGCATCGTTTTCCCTCTGAAACAAGAAGAATAAGATTACGGCAGAGATCCGCGCAGAGGCGACTGACAGCAGCGCCTGTGAAGACGAGTTTGCAATTGTGTTAATTTGGCGAAGGCAGGGGAAGAGAAAGCAGCGTCGCTGGACCCTCCCGACTCGGGAAAGTACAAAGAAGCTCGGACGATTCCAGATATTGACGATGACAGATAAAAGCCCCACCACTTGGGTTGCCCAAGTTGTTCGTCAATTCCTTGCCAAATGATGTTCTATAGTTGGTTGTTGTTGTTGTGGGCTTTGTGCCTTTATCGAACCTCTCTTCACGCTGTCGACGGGCCTGTCAGCACCGCTGTTTCAGAGCTGAACATCTTGTCAGTAGGAGCAGTTTTTAAATGGCCAGTCACAGAAAAAAACACTTCAATTTTGGAAATTATGCACACCAGCACACACACACACACACACACACACACACACACACACACACACACACTATGTGATTTAATATGGGTGCTCTGATGGAGGTAGTGCCTGTCTGTTTTTCTGCATACGCAGGGCTGTTCAAAAGTTTTAGTCTCCTGTGAAAATCAGAATGAAAAGCTTCTTATCTGGGCTCTAAGTGTTTATTAGAATAAACGGAAATAACTTTCCTACAGAAAATGGTGTTTTTCCATCACTGTGTTCATTAAACCATCTCCAAAGCTCTCCTCACGGGAGTCCAGTATTATTTATAGTTCTCATCCAACACCTGGTCTGGCAAATCAGTGCTTAGTAATGTTAAATCAGGTGCGCTGGTGATGGAATTCAACACATCCAGGCAATATTGGACAGAAATACATAACAATATATACTTTTTTTTGATTATATATGTAAATATGTATATATACACTCACACCATATATGCCTGATTGGTGGAGTACAGCAGAAATGGTTCTCCTCTCTCCCCAGCGCGATGTTGGAGTGACCTTCGGGGTTCTTGGTCACCTCCTTGACTAAGCTACCACGATCCCTCAGTTTGGCTGGGCGGCCAGCTCTAGGAAGAGTCCTGGTGGTTCCAAACTTCTTCCATTTATGTATAATGGAGGCGACTGTGCTCATTAGGATCTTCAATGCAGCAGAAAAAAGTAGATCTGTGTCTCGATATAGTCCTGTCTCGCAGGTCTACAGATAACTCCTTAGACTTCATGGCTTGGTTTGTCTACTATGGGACCTTATATAAACAGATGTATGCCTGTCCGAATCATGTCCAATCAACTGAATTTACCACAGGTGTCCAATCAAGCTGTAGGAACATCTGAAGAATGATTTCTGCGGCAGGAACTGGGAGACACACAGTCGAGGAAAGATGACTGCAGCGATGTACAGAGACATCCTTGAAGGTGACCTGCTCTAGAGAGCTCCGAACCTCAGACTGAGGTGAAGGTTTATCTTCCAACAGGACAACGGCCCTGTCAAGAACGCACAGGAGTGGCTTCTGGAAAACTCTGAACATTTCTGCAGATATCTAAAAATGCCGATGCTGAAAAAATATACTGTAAGGCTGGGTGATAAATAAATATTTATATATTTATATATTTATATAAACAGAGCGATATGATCTGAGGTGTTTATATATTGAGCTTTAACGTTTTTGAATAACATTCTGTGTAAATCTTGTGGAAACCCCCTCCTTCTGCTCTCAGCTCCTCCTCTACTCTGCTCCCCTCCACCCCCACTCACACTCTCATACACACTATGGAGGAGGTGTAAGTCTTAGTGTGCATAAAGAAGAAATGAAGACCAAATTTCAATGTTTAAATATACAAAAAAAATGGGGTCCTAACTTTTTCGATTGTGTTTTTTTTCTATCAAACGTTGTATCTTATATCGTTACTCAGCTAAAATAGATCAGGATATGATTTTCTTGTCCATATCGCTCAGCCCTCATATATTGTGCAGCTCTAATTAAAAGTACATACCATTGAGAAAAAAGGTTTATTAACATTATAATTAATAATGATTAAGAAGATATGTTTGGGTTTTGTAAACTCTGCATATACTTCTACATATTTCAGCATCGCCTGCTCATTCAACTCTGTAGCACTCATTTCTCTTCCAGTACAACAATAAGGGTTTGGCTTCCTGGCGTAATTTTGAGGAAGTCTCTTTGACTACACAGTTCAACTAGAGGTAACGTTGTCATCCGTCTTCTCTGAACCTCTACACTGTACTCTATATGGATTCCTATATATACTGTTTTCCTATCTTCCCCCAGCGGTGCTGTGATCTCAGAAACACGGATTCAGACTCTGCACGCCAGTCGTTTTTCCATTTCTGCCCACACTGATGTGATGCTGACCTTTTTTTTTTTTTTTTTTACAGTGAGTTACAGTAAAGAACACGCTGGCCTTCAAAGATAACACCTAAATATGGGACTACGTTACATAAAGCCTTAGTCATGAAGCTCCAGTCGCTCGGCTTTGCGGTCAGAACGGACAGCAGATACATGCTGGTGCGTCGGATCGCGGCTCACCCTGAGTGTGCAGAGGTCAGCACTTTGAGGCTGGCGGCGTTGCGCAGGAGTTTGTCCAGCGTGCTGACGATCTGCGCGAAGCGTGGCCGGGCGTTACGCTCCTTCACCCAGCACTCCAGCATCAGCTGGTGGAGCACAGCTGGACAGTCCATCGGCGGGGGCAGCCTGTAGTCCTGCTCCACTGCATTCATCACCTACAGGAAACGTACACACACGCAAACACCAGTCAGGGAAAGCGTCTCAGTATTCTCCAGGCTTCCTTCGAGTTTGAATTCCATGTCACATGGTGTCACCAGTTGTATTTACACACCCAGTAAGTAAATATACTGAATGTTGGGTCATTATTTCTCCTGGTTTATTAATAATTCTCTCACTAGCCGTGCACTTACACACATTTTCATACACCTTGATGCTGAGGTCAGTAATCGGCATGATTTTGTGTGTTACACACATCTTGACTCTATGTGACCAAAGTACAAAGCCAATAAGAGATGTTCCAGCTTTGAACAACTCGGCCACGAACGGGGGGTGTGAACATCTGGACGGTTATCACCCACCGATACGTAACATCCCTCGGTATATGTTATCAGTGAGGTGAGGTTATAGAAGTAGCCAAGCTGAATTTTATCCTCTAAAAGAATATTTAAAAATGTGTGTACGTTTATAAATAAATAAATGAGTAAGTCCGTGAATGCGTCTCCGGAATTGAAAATACGGACTGTCCACTGTACTGAGAGGGATCGTTCCTGCTGTTTCGTAAACGTACCAGTTCCTACAGTATTCTGTGCAACCAACTCCACAGCACAGCGAGTTGGAAAAGAGTGCTTTGCCCAGAAATGCCAACGTTGCTGGTGGAGGCCAGTTAGCGTTATGTAAATGAGATCATGCTGACTGGTCCCCGGGAGACTTCCCTTCACTGGTAGCCACGTTAGCGTTTTTTGTCTGTTCTTTTCCGGGTGAAATGAGAGAGAGAGCGATAGCGCTTCATATCGAGAAAGCTGTGAAGTGACGCTGATGTGCGATCCGAAGGCCTAGATGTGTATCCCACAACTTCCGAGTGATAAGGCACTCTTGCTTGCGCTGTGGATTTGTCGAAACGGAGCTAATATGGGCTCCGAAAAAAGAAACGGGAAAAAGAGTGGTGCTGTGCTTGCTAGAGCGAGCTTTGCTTACATCTTGGTTGCTCATATCCCAGTAGGGCCGCTCTCCGAACGACATCACCTCCCACATAACGATGCCGTAGCTCCACACATCGCTGGCTGAGGTGAACTTACGGAAGGCGATAGCTTCGGGGGCAGTCCAGCGGATTGGGATTTTTCCACCCTGTGTGAGAGAGAGAGAGACAGCGCGAGAGAGTGTGAGAGAGAGAGATCCACACACACACACACACACACACCCACTCACCACATAAGCCATTTGACTCAGGCTCCAACTTCAAACCGACCAGCAGTCCGCAGATGCCTAATTAGAGCAGAGACTGAGCACTTTCTCATGGGCTTCCCTCCCCGGGGTTTTCGCACTGTGTTCATTGATTTCAGCTGTAGACACAAGCAGCAGCAAAGTGGCAGCAAGCTAGCTTAGGTCCCTGTGCCTTCACTTTCAACTACCGGTTTCTATTACCATAGAAGGTAATCAATACACACGCTGATCTCCTAAACCCACCATAGAACAGCCTGGCTTGCAACTATGCGGCTGAATCGTGTTCCTTTATCACGGCGTAAATTCCACACAAGCCCTCCTCTGAACTACATTAGATGACCAAAGAAGACTTATACCGTATGCAAAGGTATCACACACACACACACACACACACACACACACACACACACATGCACACACACACACCCTCCACAGCTCCAACACTTGGAATGTTTGTTTATCTGCTCCAGAGAGTCCTATTCTATTGGCAGTACTTCTCCTTAGGGACAAGTCAAACTGTGTGTGCATTTGCACATCTGTGTCAACTCAAATTTGACTGTGATCTAACTTTACTTACACTCTATCAGCTCCTCTGACCACACAGGAGCACATTGTGGTTCTATAATCCCAGACTGTAGTTCATCTGTTTCTCTGATACTTTATTCTCCTCCTTTCATCCTGATCTTCAATGATCAGGACCCCACAGGACCACCACAGAGCAGATATGATGTGGGTGGTGGGTCATTCTCAGCGCTGCAGTCACACTGACACGGTGGTGGTGTGTTAGTGTGTGTTGTGCTGGTACGAGTGGATCAGACGCAGCAGTGCTGCTGGAGTGTTTAAACCCCTCGGTGTCACTGCTGGACTGAGAAGAGTCCACCAACCAGAAATGTCCAGCCGACAGCATCCTGTGGGCAGCGTCCTGTGAGCACCGATGAAGGACTAGAGGACGACCAACACAAACTGTGCAGAAACAGATGAGCTTCTGTCTCTGGCTTTACATCCACAAGGTGGAGCAACAAAATAGCGGTGTCTAATAGAGTGGACAGGGAGTGGACATTGTGTTTAAACACTCCAGCAGCACTGCTGTGTCTGATCCACTCGTACCAGCGCAACACAAAAGCACACCACCACCACACTGTCAGTGTCATTGGAAAGGAGGAGAACATAGAAAGTAAGCAGAGAAAGAGAGGGACTACATTCTATAATTATAGAACTACGAGGAGGTGGTCATAATGTTATGGCTGAAGAAACACATACACACAGTGACACACTACGCTTATGTGTCTTTGGTGGGGAGATGTGTGCCTGGACCTTCTGTTTCATATTCATCTCATTCAGTGCAGCAGTTTGATGCTGGAGTGTAAAGCATACAATGCTGAGCATTAAATGGAGCTTTTATGATGTTTAACAAACAAGCTACAAAGCTGAAGGCTTGAATGGAATTTCTTTCTCCACACAAGCCAAAGTGTGTTTCCAAATGAAAACATATTTCCCTAATGTAATCCTGCATCTCTTATTCCTAAATTAAAGACAGGCAGGGCTGAAAAGGACGCCTAATGGTTTCTCAACATGCAATGGCTCTCCGTGGAAGGCATGTTCTAATTCATACTTAAACAAGATTCACACCGTGTGGAACATCTCTGCAGCTTTGCTCCTGATATATCCTTAATTCATGTGCGGTACACTCTTTAAATTTGCCAGAGCGCTGAGCAGTGCCAGAGAAGAACCCTTCTGTAGGATGATGTGAGCATGAAGAACCTAGAAGTTGGTAGAGAACATTTAGATTGACTTCTTGAAACATTAATAGGCCCTTCACGTTTTATAAATGAGATGGTTCTCCATGGCACCGCTCCATGCTCCATGCTATATTCAGCACATGGTACTGCACTAGTGTGACACATGAAACCCATTAGTGGTGGTGGTGCTACTACAACATGCAACATTCAGTTATGGCTATAAGGAGGATCATGTATCATCAATGAACCTTGAATATACGCTAATAATGAGTAGGTCACCATTCAACGAGTCTTGGTTGTCCAAGATCCTGTTGCTGGTTCACCAGTTGTCCTTTCTTTGGGGCACTTTTGGTAGGTACTGGATGTCTGCACAGTGTCACACATATGCTCTCTGGACAGTCAGCACTCTGCAAGGTTTACAGGTCACATTTTAGTCCCAGCTCATTTGTCCTTCCAAGTGAGCAGGTACTAAAATAGGACCTGGATCCAGGTACTAAGTTTGCCCAATGGAAAAGCAAAAGAGCCAAGCATACTTGAGGAGATCAGTGTAGGCACCCTGCAGTGGAAAAGCACCAGTAATGTGCTTTAGTCCTTCATGGAATCAAGTGGTTCTTCTAAGGCAACACTCAAAAAACCTTGTGACGCACCTTTATTTTTTTTTTGGATGTCTAGGACATCTTTAAGTCCCACTGGAAAACCACCACCAAGTCTCGTCTCCATCTCAAGCCCCAAGTTCAAGCGAAGAGAATTTTTACACTGTGACATCAACCCATCAGGAAACCAGTACAGACCATTAGACACCGCTTTAGACCTGATTCCTTTCTAGAAGGATTGTCCACTCACCAGGGAGCTAGTATAGGTGGGGTCCGATGAGTTGTCGTCTAGGAAACGGGACAAGCCGAAGTCGGACACCTTGCACACCAGGTTGCTGTTGACCAGCACGTTGCGGGCTGCCAGGTCGCGGTGAACGTAGTTCATGTCGGAGAGGTACTTCATGCCAGCGGCGACGCCCCTCAGCATGCCAACGAGCTGGGTGACCGTGAACCTGCCGTCGTTCAGCTGGAACGGGAAAAGAGGAGGCTTGAGCGATATTTAACAGATACAAGGAATAACGCAAGTCCTGAACCCTAAACCAGATTAATCTGCCCTGACAGTTCTGTTTGACTGCCCTAGTGGCATTGTGTAATCTACTTCAAGATAACGGAATGGCAATATTATGATGTGCAAACTCGCTCATCTCCGCGGTAGCTAAGCTCCCGGGCAGAATTCTTCCTGCCTGTTAATCCTTGCATGCATAATGTAACAACATCCTTTTTTGGTGAGGTGTCGAAACCTTCTCGTTCAAAGGCTCTTTGTTTCCAACGCAGCTGAGAACAACAGCATGCCGTCTCGGCAGAAAAAGAAGAAGTGCACTCTACCGTGCTAAGTCTTAAACACTAGCAAAAGGGAACCTTGAGACCTGACTCTCAAGCCTGTTCTCTCCCCAAACTCCCATAACTCATGCTAAGCCCCGGAACAGGGGGAATACCATCAGATCAGTAACCACTGGCATGTGTCATATAAGTTGGGAAAAATAAAGAATCAGCTACGAGGTACTCAAAGTTGTTTTGCTTCCGTGCCACCGATGATTCACGCCAAAGCTTGTGCTCATGGGTACACTTAGCTTTGCGTGCTTCGCGTCCAAAGCTTGCGACGATTCAGGTCTCCTGTTGGGTTAAGACTTGAGGGAGAAAGCTGAAGGTTGACTCATGTGCCTTATGCGAGGGATGCCTTGCCTTTAGTTTCCTATTCCTTCACAAAGAAACACTGCTGACTGCAGGGTTACAAAAGGTGCAGCTCCATTTAAGAGCAGGAGGTGATCCAAGGTTTCTGCTGAGTCTATTTTTTGATGACCCTTGCCTTCAAAGGAGCCAGAGGCTGACGAGAAGCTGAGGCAAGGTGAACCGAGGTTACTTTTGAGAAATCCCAAATGCCGTGGCTTACGCCCCAAGGGTTCGTGAGTTCTTCTGTCGACAGGCGAAAAACGCCAACTGAAACCGGCTTAGTCAAAACAAAAACCATCAGGCCAGTGAGAGTGTGCCGAAGAGTGTGTAGAAAGATCAGGACATGACTCATTTATTTGAAGAGACGCTACAGCTGAGTTCCACTGACTTTTCCAAATGTGTGCATGTTTACATTGCTGATATGTAAACCAGCTCATCCAGAGGGTTGGTGTGAAATTTTGGGATATGGTAGAAAAACCAATGGTCCAATGGTTGTAATGACTACAATGCAAATGTAGGTTTTCTTGTTTTTTCTTTTTTTTGCCCCTACTAATTTAGACGTGCCAATTACCCATCCCCCTAAGTAGCCTCCCACATTACATGCCCTGCTCTCGACACTAGGGGGGAGAGATCGTCCACATGTTTCCTCCGAGTCATGTGACGATAGCCTACCACCTCTTTTCAAACTGCCGCCATTTGTATTGTTGTCGGGCAGCCATCGCGCTTTGGAGGAGAATGCCGGATCGTTCAGACGGCAGATGCCTGCGTCGACCAGCAGTGCACTTGTGAAATGTGGGAAGAGCGCCATCTACCCACCCCCCGAGGGAGAGCAAGCCAATTTCTCTCCCTCTGGACCCCGGCTGCCGATGAACCCGGATTCGAACCAGTGACCCCAGGATCATAGTGGTAGCGCCACAGCCCGCTACGTCACTCAGGGCCAAATGTAAGTTTTCTATTTACTACTCAAAAACACCGGTGAGGCTACCGCCACCATGTTTTATATGCAATATTGATGATGGTGGTAAATCTTTTTGGAGAATTATTCTTAACTTGTCATGCAACTTAAGGCGCTGTCACATTGGGTTATTGTCTGCAAATCTCTGTAAATAAAATTACAGGCATTTCCATGAATTTTGTGTGCAAGGTCCAGGCAAATTTCCCAGGCAAACTTTTGCGCAAAGCTTTAACTTTGAATTAGTTTCCCCGACCAGTAGCACTGCTGCTCTGGCTGTGCCACCTACGATGTGCTCTGTACTGTCTCTGCTCTGTCTGAGGAAGAAAACTGCAACACGGATTTCAAAAATTAAAGCAATGCATTCTGTTGTATGGTGCACAGTGAGATGGTTGGTGGGATCAGATGGTTGTTACCTTTTCTTCTGAACCAAAATGGAAGACACTGCTAATTCCCAGCCCTGCTCGTAACCATTTCACAAGGTGATGCCAAATGCAAAAACCAGTGCGACAGCCACTGAAATGGAGTGGTGCCCCGTCTAAGGGCCACCCAAAGATTCCAGGTAGGCTCCAGACCCACGGTGAGTCTAACCAGTAAGATCAATGAATGCATCAGGCAGGGGATTCTGAACCATTTGGTGTAATAGTTTTATGTGAGGGAGCTCTTAGAGGCATTAAACTCTTCAGATGTCCGTTCCATTTACCATCAATGTGAATAAGGACTCTGTAAGTTCCTCCAGAACAGAGCATTTCACACTAAATATGGAAGCTTATGCCCACCAGCATTAGCATCATGCAAACTAGAGATGGCATATTGGTCTTGATGGATATGACTGTGGAGATTGGAATAACTCTATTTTTAAGGATTCGCAGGTTTCAAATACAAAGTATCTGTTGGAGATTTTATCGAGATCTTATGTGGACATCAGAACAGAAAAGTGGTTGCATGCTGTCTCTCCTGCAAACTGCAAGTCTAAGTCGAACTGTGTGGAGGTGTTCAGACATCTCTAATAGACTTGCTTATGTGGTTTCTGACACTGTATGACTCACTGCTATCTTTAAACGTGGACTAAAGCTTTCAGATGGCTACTACATCCAAAAATGCCTGATCCAACGCGTGGAGGGCAAAGGCGTTGTGTAATCGGCATTTCAGGAAGATCTGTGAAGTTCATGGCTTTACTTTAGATGGAAACATGCAACCCCAAACTCACCCTGAGGAAGGAATCCAAGGCTCCGTTCTCCATGAACTCTGTCACAATCAGCACTGGACAGCTCCTGGTCAGCACTCCTTCCAGGTGAATGACATTGGGATGGTCAAACTGACCCATGATGCTGGCCTCGGCCAAGAAGTCCCGACGCTGGTGCTCCGTGTAGCCCGCTTTGAGTGTCTTGATGGCCACGGTCACTTCTTTCCTGCCGGGCTGTTTTAGCCTACCGCGGCACACCTCTCCGAACTCTCCTGGAGAGGGAAGGGGCGGGGAAGGGGTAGGAGGACGGAGAGAGGGAGGGCGGCAGTGAAGGAGGAGAGTGAGGGACCGGGGGATACCGATTTGAGCCTAGGGCCAAAAACTGACGAAGATACATGTTGTTTGTGAAGGAAGGTGGCGAGAGATCGAGGAAAGATGTGGAATGGAGGGAGTGGTCAGAGACTGTAGAGGCAGGGGACGGATGGAGAGAAAGGACGGCAGAGGAGTCTGGGGGGTGGCAGTGGGGACGGAGGGGCCAGGAGTTTGAGGTTGATGGGGGGATTGGGGTTGGGTCCTAAAGTGGGTCAGAATGTGGTACATTAAGGACGAATGAGGCGTAGAAATAGAGAGAAGGAAGGAATGAACAAGCAAAGGTATAAAAGAAAGAGACAAAGATGAAGAAGGCAAGCAGCATGCGGTCAGTTGGTTAAAGCACTGATTACTGTATCTGCCCAGATTTTGTCCATTCATTAGTATCTGGCAAACGGTCTAATTAGAAGCATGAATCCAACCATTTCCACTCATTTCTACTAATTAGCTGGACAGGATGTGAACAAGGTCACTCAGCGTGGGTCTGATGTGAAATCAGGTGAGAGACCGGCCCAGGCAGGACTGCCCGACTCCCTGATTCTGCTGTCTTACCGTAGTTTAATACAGTTTAACGCAGATCGTCACAATTTTATAGGATTCAATTTTTTGTTTTTCTTAAAACCTTCCTTTTGAGGTGCTTTCAAACTTACCTTGTTTGGCCCCTGACCCTCTGACCTTTCAGGTTGGTCAATATAGCAGGTGCTACAGTTCACAGTCTGGAGCGAAGGATCACATAGTGGTGGTAGGATCAAACTGGTGGTTTTGAATAGTAGATTTTAGGGGCTTTCATACCTTATTTAGGAATAATTTTACTACTTAAGTTTAATATAATTCACTAAAGTTCTATAAGAATTAAAAAAGAAAAATTGATGACCAACTTAAAATTATGTCCCAATTTAAAGGCGTTTAGAGTATTAAATACTTCTAATAAACATGTATTTAATGATTGAATGATTTTTCAACTATGAAGTATGAATTGAGGAATTCCCCTTTAGTGTAAGTTCATTCCTATAAAGTCATGAATGGTACTAGCTAAGGCGGTGAGGTCATGGTACTAGCTAAGGGGGTGGCTGGCAGTAACAGGCTGAAGACATGGATATCTGCCCATCCTAATGGTGCTGATTTACACGTGGAAGACCCCAGCGCACCCTAGATGAACACGTTAGGCCTGCTCAGGCCAAATGACAGGCTATCACAGCACGCTCAGATGAGACGTTAGTCTTCTCCTCTGACACCTGACGGGAGGAGATGGGCAGATAGAGTGGTGGTGGCGGCGGCGTTCACTTCTTCAGGGCTCAGGCCTGGCTGAGCGCTCTCTCCAGCGTGAAATGGCTTTGCTCACCTGCTCCGATGACTTCCTCGATCTTCACGCAGGAAATGTCGATCTCACGGGCGAACTCGTGCACGGCCTCGTTGGGGTCTTCGTAAGTGAACGGGTCGATGTATACCTTCACGCCTGGAGACACTGCAAAGCAAGGAGAGGCCTTAATGCGTCTCGCCTCTCTGTGAGCTAGCAGGATTTGAGGTCAGCCGCCACCGGCGTGTCTGGGAATCCCATTCAGAAAAATGTTGGGCGACCCCCCTTTAAGAGCAGCGATCGTTCACTGCAAACCAGGTCTGCGTATCTGGAGTTTAGACCGTAAACTAACCGGTCATTTGAGCAGGGCCTGGATATGAAGCCCACCTCACGAATTCTGTATTCTCTCCAAGTATGTGATGAAGTGGTAGATCAGGGATGTCAAACCGGGTCAGTGGCCAAACAGAAGCTCATGTGATCAGCTGTTTGAAGATTGGCTAATTGATTAAGTGAGTAGAGTCAGCTGTTGCTGCTGGTTGTTATGAATGATATCCTGCAGCCACACCGACCCGTTTCTGACCTGGTTTGACACCCCTGACCTACCACTTCATCACATACCTGGGAGAGAATGCTGTTGAATCTTGAGCGAGACATGGCCGTAGGTACCAGATGGGTGGAACGTACCATCTCTGAAGTTGTGTGGTTAACATTCCTCAATCTACGGTGTCATGTGTGTACCAGGAATACGTCATAGCAGGCATTACCCCCCACAGTGGACAGTGCAGTCCTCCACTATTTTTCACTACTTGGTGAGCGTTTGAAGCCCTTCGTGGACTTCATCTACCACCATAATGATGAGATATTCCTGATGGGATGTTCCAGCAGCATATTGCCCAGTGGCATCACTCCCAGGATGCCCAAAATTGGTTCTATGACATATTCCAGGTGCACACGTGACACTGTGGACTGAAGAAACGGAATGTCCCATCCGTCTGGCATGCAGTGCCCTGCCTCGCTCAAACTCATGAGTTAATCCTGGCTGTATATTGGAATGGTAGCTGTATCGATAGGGTTCATATTTGGTAGCGTGTCAGCTTGTCCTCTGGGTTGTTGCTTTGAAAACTCACCATACTGCTGCAGTTTCTCGGTGTACTCCAGCTCAGAACCCGTGCGCTGCCTCCTAAAGCCAGACCGAAACACATTCACAGTGTGAGCACATACACAGCATTCCCGCCTCGTAAACACACAGCAGCAGGTTGGACACACCTCACCGTCTTGAGCATTTGGGATTTTCGTACGTTTGATTGTAAGATCAATACCTATACAAGGGCTTATGGATGTGAATCTGAATACAGGCAACATTCAGCAACATGGAATTGTAAAAATCCTGGGAATAGATCCTGGGAATGCTGTGATCCAAATGACATTTCAGAAGTCATTAGGCCATAAAAAGCTTGGCCTACATTCTCACAAATAAAGGTGTAGTGCTTTGTCTTTCAGTGACTCATGCTGATCATCCTGGAGGTTATAAAATTGTTGTGACAAATATGTTACATCTGCGTTTTAACTTTAATCGATTTACAGACGTCACATGACCTCTTTACCATAATAAGAAAAACACTAATGAAGTAGGGCTGGATAGAATCGGACAAAATGGGACAAAATCATATCACAATACATTTTACCTGAATATATAATATATGATGTGAAAAATGCAGCGTGAAAAATTTAGGACCCCCCGTCAAATTTCAATACCAGAGCTAATGTCCCCTCCGTGATGTGTGAGACTGCGATGAAATGAAACCAGCAAACCGAGGCCAGAATCGGTTCAGGACACAAATTCAGTCAGAAAACGTTTGGAAATTCTCTAAAGTGCATTGTTCCGGAGATCCTGGTCTAGATATTTCCTCCTTGCTCACCTCCCATTAAAATCAAACTGGTCTTTTTCTGATGGTAGATGCTGCACTTTGACATCAACTCTGGTGAGATGGACGGCCTGACCTTGCCATGTTGGTGTTTGTTATAATTGCTCTCCGCTTGTAAATGATTGTCCCGACAGTGGAACGGCTGACTTCTAACTTTTCGCAGCTCTTTTGAAATCCTGTCCCAGACTCACCTGCATCTACAGCCTTCTTTCTGCAGGCTTCCCATGGTCATAGCACTCACTTCAACAATCAAGAGCAAACCAAACTAACGTCTGAGACTGGAATCATTCTAATGACTACACAACTGTAGCTTACACACCGTGACCTGGGCCCCAAACACCCTCGTGTCCCGGTCAAACACTCGGGGACGGACAGAATATACATGTGGAATCTGCTTGCTGTTGGCACTGGTGTCATGCAGTGTCTGAGGCTGAATGGAGCCTTTAAAGGCCAAGTCATCTCATTAGGCTGCCTTTGTTTCCCTAACTTCACATAAGTAGAGCTTTTGGAAGGGGATGTGGAGCAGAGGGGCCTTTTGGAATGCAGTGTCCGTGGGACATCCCCCCCCACCACTCCCCCCACACCTTTTGTCTCCTAACCCAAGCTGACAATGACGCCTGCTGCTAATTAGCATCTCATCTCCAATTTAAATGGGTGGCAGAGAAGAATGACGCCTCTCACGCACACACACGCGCACACACACACACACACACACACACACAGAGTGAAACAGAGAATGCATGAATGAGGAAAAATAAAGGGGGTGAATGGAAGGGGAGGCTGTGGCCTGATGGGGAAGATGGCCCAGCGCAGACACAATGACAGTCAACACTCTCCACTCGCAAGTGGTGAAGATCGACTCTCGGATCGGACTGACTTTCGCTGCCTCAACAGCTGAAGAGGAACCAGACAGATACACTTTTAACCCTTAAAAGTCCACAGTTATTGCTGTTGTGCTTCAGGACATCGCAATCCAGTTTTGTTCCCCGGAAAATACATATACATGTCCAGTGCCAACGTCGCTGCCAATGCATGGGCCCCCTGACCCCACAAGCATTGGGCCTTTGAGGGATGAAGTATCTGCTGGAGTGGCAGAAATAGTCATCCAGCACCAGTTCCTGACTGTTGAGTGTCTGGATACAATCAAATCCTCCTCACAGCAATGTTCCAACATCTAGTATACAACAGAAGCCATTCCAGGTTCTTCATATTCTTCAAATCCATGCATATGAGGGATGTTTCAATTTCATACAAACACAGAAGGTGCCCAAAAGCTTTCTTAAGGAGATTTGATTGCATTCAACCCCGCAAAAGCATCAATGAGGTCATGTTCTGATGCGGATCATTAATTCTGCCCCGGAAACCCGTCCTGAAGGTGTCAGAGATGTTTTTCTTACCTGAGGCAGACAACAGCTATGACCACCATGGCAATGATGACCACAAAACCAGCCAAGGCTGAGCCAATGATAAGGGGCAGCTGGTCCTGCACTGAGCGCTCTGGATCGTCTGCAACAGCACAAGGCGCACTTTATCCGTCAGTCTGCTAATCAATCACATTCCCAGAATTCTGTCTGCATTCGATTTGTCCCGAAAACCATTCCTTTAATGAAGACCTGGCACATACCGTGCAGGCTGGTGCTGAAGTCCACTGGATTACTGTAAGTGCCGTAGCCGGCCACTGTGCGGGCTCGGACCTGGACCGTGTACACCTTACCCGCCTTTAAACCCTCCACTCTGGCTGAGCTGGACTGTGCAGTGACCGTGTGGGAGAAGGATTCTCCCTATAACACACACACACACACACACACACACACGCACACATCAGTTCATCAAGTGTGTTCAGTTTTTTAAGTAAACAACAACAAAAAACAACAACAACAATACTCAAACTATCTAATTCAAACTAATGGACCAAGCCATCCGTGTGAAAAAGCTCTGGCGTTTGTGAAGCGGTTGGACTAAAGACTGTGACTCCAGCAGGACCCTCCAGCGGAATTATCTGCCACTTTCAGCGTTAAGCGTTCACTTGTGACTGAGAGCCATCTGTTCCCCTATTGTCCCGGGCTTGCAGGGAAGCCGGGGCCACTTTGAGCCGAGTCCAGCCTAAACCCATTCTGGCAGACTGCTGTGATGTCATCTGGCCCTGGTTCAAGGCCGCCTCCGGCTGGAGTTCAGTTCTGAACTGTGCCGTTTCTTACCCGCTCCTGGTACTTGATCTCATAATCCAGGATCACCCCGTTGGGCCGCTCCGGGGGCAGCCAGGACAGGCTCAGGGTGCTGGCTGTGGCTCGCATCAGGTGCACCGTGGGGACAGCAGAAGGGGCTACAAGGTGAGGAGAGAAAGAGTTTGGCTGAAATACAGTTTGATCCAATAATTAACCCATCAGTCCAAATACAACCGTAGAACTGCCTTCTTCTAACATATGGTATATGGACACAAGTATTGGGACACCTGCTTATCCATTGTTTCTTCTCAAATGAAGGGTTTTGTTGTAGTAACAGTTTCTACTGTCCAGGGATGACTGTCTACTAGATTGTAGAGAACTGTTGTGAGGATCTGATTGCATTCAGTGACAAGAACATTATTGAGGTCATGATACTGAATGATCACCACCCCACAGCAACACCTTGGTTGATTTTCTAGAACGTTCTGGGTCATTGTCATGTCGCATGGTCCACCCCTGCTTCAGCTCCAGTTTTTCTGGACAGATGGACACTTTCCTCAAGCTACCTCTGATATAATATAGATTTCATAGTGGATTCTCAGATGGAGAGCTCGCCAGGTCCTCCTGCAGGCACAAACCATAACGCTTCCACCTTCATGCTTCACAGTCAGTATTTGGATTAATCTCTCCAAAGCTCACTGTTCCAGAGGTGTCCCGGTCTTTGACATTTTAGGATCGTTGGAAACTTCTTTATGTATCTTATGGTCTGTCCTTGGGCTGAACTTGCTAGGAGAGTCTGATCTGGCTATGCTTGCAGTGGATTCACTTGTAAATTATTTTCTGGAGAGTGGGGAGGCTGGTTTTCTAAGTGTCTGAGATCCTTTTAAATCCCTTCCCAGACTTGTCTGCATCTTCTTTCTGAAGGCCTCAGAGGGCTCTTTGGAACTGGCCAATTCAGTGATACCATTCACTTAAACAATCAAGAGCAAACCCAACTAATGTTTGAACTTTGATAAAGACAGGCTCCTTCAAAGTGCTCTCTAACAATGGTCTAATCATTTGCACGTGCCGCACCTGATCCTAATTGTAGGCATTTAAAATTCGTAATAAATGTGGGCGTGTCCTAACTTTTTCCTCACAAGAAAATTGAGTTTCTATATTATATATTTTTTTAATCATTTCTTCAGCTGTGTGTTAAATCACCTCCACCGCTCGATATAGTTCAGATGCCTCACTGCTGACAGATATGAATAGTAACACTAGAACGATAGTAAACACTGTCAGTCACCACCAGAAACACCGATTCCTTTCAAGAGCACTCTGCTGATCCTCACCTGCTTGATTGGTGGTGATGTTGACGGTGGTGTAGTGCGGTGCTAAGGGGCTCTTGGCAGAGACCCCGTTGACAGCCTGGATCTCGAAGCTGTATCTTGTATGTGCTTGCAGGTTCCTGACGGCTGCCTGTCTGTCGGCAAGGCCCAGTCGCCGCGGGGAGACGTCCACGTTGTCATCACAACGCATACAGGAACCGCCGCTGTGCTGGCACTTCTTACACACCACGTTGTAGACCACGTCAGCTCGCCCGCCTGAGTCCCGTGGCTCTGCCCATTCCAGAGACACGGAGGTCTCATTCACACTGGAGATGACATTTAACGGAGCAGTGGGGACGGCTGCAGGAAGACGAAGAGAGGTGTTAGCTACCCTTCGCACACTGTACATACAGTATATTTACAAACGTACTGAAGAAAAGAGTGTGTCCTGCTTCGGTTGGGGTAATTGTCTCTACAAGTCCAAGAATTTGACTGCATTCAGCCACAAGAGCGATATGGTTTAGCTCATGGTTTGATGTTATTCTGGTCATTAATCCATCCACTTTGGGCAATGCTGCAGCTCCACCGGCAGCAAAACAGAGCAGAGCATGACACAACCACCACCATGCTTAACAGTTGGTACGGTGACCTTTGGGTTGACACTGGCAGTATTTCTTTCGACTAAACTCTGAAGCGTTGCTCTGGGGATATTGGATCCCCAACTCTCCATCTCATCCCAAATATATTGGACCATCATTCCAGGGAACACAATTCCACTGGGGGCTTTATACCCCTGAACAATGTTTAACGATGATGGTTCATACTGTGTAAATCACATGACCTCAATAATCCCAACCGTGGTCTGGAACATTGATTTGTCTGATCAGCAAAGTCCTGGGTCTCTTGCTAGCCGACCATCTCATGTTCTAAAGTAAATAATCGCACCTCGGAAACCTAACATGTCGACTGCATCTGTCATCTCTGATCAGTAACCTTCATCAGATTTTTGCCAAACTTTAACTCTGGTGATTCGAGCGGCTTTGAACCGCTTCGGTTTCATGAAACTTGTGCGACACTCATTGTATAACAATATCCAATCTGAATCAACCCCAGTCTCAAATCTAATTCCCCTCCAGGTCTCAATGGTGGAGTCTTCAGCACTAATGATGCGGCATACAAATCTCGGAGTGTACTCTAGAGCGCGCACGCACACACACACACATACACAAACACACACACACACACTCCACAAACAGAGCGGAGCAGCGTGTGAAAGCTCAGACTGCCAAGTGCTAAACTGCTCAGGATCAAATCTAATCCCCCGAAGGGGTGGATAAAAAGTGGGTGTTTATTCCGACTCATTTCGGCAGCTCTCATTGATTCAATTAGCTAATCATCCGCGTATATTGGCTCCAAAAGCGCCTGATTGGGTGCTCGCGCGGGAGCAGGGGGAACGCTGCCCTCGTTTGTCAGGTCGGATTTAAGACCAATGAATCTCGCTCGCTGAGTCATAATGCAAAGTAATTAAAAGCAGAGGCTGCAGTTCCGAAGAACAAAACAAGCCCCTGGTGGATTCAGAGCTTTGGGCTTGATTACTGAAAAGAAAATAAATCTTTTCTTCCCTTTTTTTTTCCCACCTCCTGCCAGTGATATTAAGCACACGGCCCTCTGCGAAATACATTCAGGACAAGCCGGCGTTGCGGGCAAGCGCTGTAATTAATCTACTTCATATTTACATAAGTTACAGCACATGAACCAGGTCACGACAGGAGTTTAACCAGCAACTCATTCATGGTTTTCCCATTTCTGCCGTAAATGTATTCCACCGGCATAATCGTGTATGGGGTCAGAGGTTTGCCTCTTTTGCTTGGTGCTGGAGCTATGGGGTTAATATGTCCTAAATGGACAGATGTAACGGGACACCTGCTCATCTCTCTAACCTTCCATGGGGTAACCGTCTCTACCGTATTTGACCACAAGTGTGTTAGACCACCTCGGTTTGAGGTTATGCTGAGACAGTCTGAGGTCATTATTCCATTTTCACATTCCATATGTAGCAGCTCCACTGGCAGCAAAACAGACCAGAGCATGATACTACAACCACCATGCTTAACAGTTGGTGCGGTGATCTTGGGATCGACACTGACACTTGTGTTCCAGTTTTGGATCTTAAGCTAAGTGGGAGTACATGGAATTGAAAACACAAAAACCCAACATCAAAATCGCCCTGATCTTCATGTCTGTGATGAGTATGTGAGCTTACAAGCACAACTGTAGTCCCTCACAGAAAACTACATGATATAGTTTAGGACAGACAGCAGTTATTTATAATTGGAACCATTCCTTTAAATCCTAATTCCTGTTTCTGGATGCACACACACACACACACACACACACACACACACACACACACACACACTTGTGGGCATGCCTCAGGCTAAGCACTTGTGAGGATGGTTCCTCTACGTGCACTTCTAGGATCTACTTTGATAACAGTGATAAAGATGACCTTTATCGCGTCTTTATTCCGTGCCACTGAGAAAATGAACCAGATTAAAGAGGACAGGAATTCACAGAAGGTCTTCCAACACCTGATCAACACCACAAAGCCACAGTAGCAGTCAAATGTTTGGAGACACCAGACTAAAAATCAGGGTTTTATCCCTTAAACTGTCTTAGCTATTAGGACTGTTCTGATTGGCTGGCCTACATCACACCTGACTGGGCTGAAACACACCTTATAGCGTGAGTGGGTGGAGCTAAACTGCATTGGCCAGAACATCCATCAATGTTTATGAAAATATAAACTCAATCATTCATGTTCAGTCATCTTCTTAGACTGTGATCATTGTATGTATTTAATGTCCAACATGGACATTAATGGAGTTGTTTTTTCATAGGTGGTTGATATGGTATCCCAGCTATTCACTATAAAGTTACTATGTGGTTACTAGGTGGGTTCCATAGTGTGACTAGGTAATTGCTATAGAATGGGATAGTGGTTGGTATGGTGGGGCAGAATGGCTGCTGTGGTATTCCAGGTGTTTGAGGTATTCCAGGTTGCTAAGTGGTTACTAGATGGGTGCTACAGTATTGCTTGGTGGTTGTTATGATGCTGCTTAGTGGTTACTAATGGAGCTGCTAAGTGTTTGCAGGCAGGAAAGGACGGGCCAACGGGAGACCTGGGAAAGCCCTGTGGGTGAGGACCGCTTAGAGGGTGGAGGGACCAGTGGATGGAATCCCTCCCCGAGTGACAACACAAAAGCTATCAAACGAGACCCCCTGGTTGACAAAACGGAAAGAGATCAAAAGGGAACACCCTCCGAACCTGAAGTCCGAAGTCCAGGACTGAATTTAGCTGCCAGTCCAGCCCTGCGTGATAAGTTACTCCATGGTTGCTACAGTGTTGCTCCGTGGTTATTATGAAGTTGCTTAGTGGTCCCAATTGCTACGCATATCTCGTTAAAGGTTAATGAGACAAATGTGAGGCCAGTGTTAAACTGTTTGAGTTAATCAACCTCTTCTGCTGTTGGGGTGGGTATAAAGCCACAGCCAAATTGCCTTAATCTGACCTGATTTTGAGACACGTGAAATACACAAATCTAATCCTTTCAAATGAGCCACTTCCGATTCCTGGCCATGGTGACCCTGGCCAATCTGTTACTCAGATTGGCTGAATCTCAAATGGCACCCTGCTACCAACACAGAGCACTGCATAGGCCATGAAAATAAGGGGATTTGTAGCAAAATCCATAATTGAGCAATGAAGCCCTCTCTATTCATCTAAGCAGTCCGGAGGGTCTTACTGGTGCAGGAGGAGTCTGGAGAGTCGCTGTCAGCACGGTAGTATCCAGTCTGGCACGGGCACACACTGGCTGCCCTGGCGGTGGCACGGCTGTGAGGGGGACAGGGCATGCAGTAGCCCTCGCCCTGCTTGGACTTGAAGGACCCTGGAGTGCAGGCTGGAGAGGACACACAAAAAGGTCAGGATTAGGCGCAGTGCAAAAACACATTTACACAACATTTCTATTAACTCCCAATGCATCGATGGTCAGCCGAACGTGTTCAGTGGCCTAGATAGCCACACGCTCTAGGGAGGGCAGCAGCTAGAAGGTATTTGGTCCCAAAGAAGGAACGAGTAGATCTGCAGAAACAGCACGGTTTACATTTCTGTGCTAAAAAAAAAGATGATGGTATGTGACTGATGGTGGCATGCAACTGTATAGGCATTGCCATGGTGATAGCATGCAGGGGCTTTGGGTTCCAGGTGGACAGCCTGAGCCTCCCCTGTAGCTACACCTCAGGCATAACGTAGTCAAAGCATGGAAGCTTACACCTAAAGATAGGTCGCTTCCTAAACTAGTTGTTGGATGAAGTGAAAAAATGGAAAATCTGTAAAAAAAAAGAATCTGTAAAAAATGGACAACAGTGTGGACAAAGTTCAGCCTTCGAGACGTCCACTACTGTCCTCAACCTTGTATTTACAATGCAACAGTACCTGATTGCAATTCCCAATTTCGAGAGCCCTACAATCTCCCACAATGCACTCACAATTTCTAGTGAACGATGAAGCTCGCTAGAAGAACTGAATGTGGAGCGAGATGCGCTGTAAGTCTCTTTGTTGCTAAGCAACAGACAGTGGAACGAAATGGAGCTGATCTCTGGTTCGTATGAACCCTTGGTGCGGTTCGTTTGGGCAGGTGTGAAAACAGTCATCGCACTCGGATGCTGACCAAAGAAACCACAACAAGAAACCCTTTAGAAGAGGTGGTCTTGGTCTGGAGGTCCCCAATGACCACAGGAGTGCTTTGTTTGTGGTGAGAATGTGATCCAACCTTGATCTGACCTCAATCTGCCCCAAATATTTGGTTTGAGCTGCTCCAGTTCACCTGTACACAAATCTGCACTGACCTGAGACACAGCACAATCGTTCTGGTGTTACTTTCCTTCTCCCCACCCCAGGTCTGACCAAAAAGCACAGAGAATGCTGACCACTCACTGGCCACCTTATTAGAAGTACCTAGTACAGTTTTAGAGTGCATTTGGAAACTGTAGCTCATCTCTTGGTGGAGAGAGTGTGCTGGCCATCCTCCCCCATTCATTACTGGTCAGTTTCTGACCACAAGACCACTGCTGATATTATATGGACGGTGGTCAGAAATAAACAGAAACCAACTCCCCATGAACGTTGAGAGCAATGTTTTCAACCTTGGTCCTGGAGGCACCCTGCAACACATCCCCTTCCACCCAGAAAGGGCTTGTCAATGAGCTGATTGGCTGAATCAAGTGTGTAAGGAGCAGGGAAAGCACTAACAGGTGAGAGCGGGGTTTGAGAAACACTGGTCTAGAGGCCTGCCGACACACACTCAACTACATTCCCTAACTGTACCCAAATGTAGTGACGTATTAGTTAGGGGGTTCTAAGAAAGTCGCCAGGGAGTGGAACTGAACAAGGACTACAAGGACTACAAGGAACAAGCCCCGCCCCTTTGACTAAATCACATGGATGCAGGTGGAAACTGTGAGGAGCAGGAATGGACAGTGCTGATGTTCCTGCAGCGGCTGAGCTTCACCAGAGCGGACTCAGTATTCCACCCATGATATATATTACTTCCCGTCTGAAAGAGAAAGTGTGAGGATAATAAGAAAGTGGAAAATCCGTGCAAGTGGCCCCTTAACACGCGTTCTGTTCCGCATTCAGATGGAGAGGGGGCAAGCAGAGAGAGAGAGAGAGAGAGAGAGAGAGAGAGAGAGAGAGAGAGAGTAAGAGATAAACGCTAACAGCCCTGCCTGCGTCCCTGGTGTGTGTGTGTTTGTGCATGTGTGCGTCTGTGTGTGTGTTTATGCTGTCCGTCAGCAAGCGGATTACACCCTGAGAGGTGATAAAGGAAATTAGACTTCCCCTCCACCCCCCCCACACCAACAATCCCTGTCCCACGGCCGAGTGGCGGCCCCCGCAGGGAGTCGTTTATCAGTTCTTTAAGGCGCGCTCTTAACCTTGAGCGGCCATATGGAAACAAATGAAGCTCCGCGGCGCCTCCCTCCTTGCAGGTGTGGACTTTAATAGCCCCGGCTTCTGCAGTGCTGCCCAGGTTCCTCTGGACACGCCTCCTGCATTTCTCCATCTCTGCGATTTGTCACCTTGTAGAAAAGGAAGACGTTAAAAATCTGCAGAACTGCTCCCACCTGAAAAGCTGGCCTCCTGCCAAATACCAGCAATGCACCTGATTGGCTCAAACTCATTAACGAGGGGCGCATTCTGCTGATTAACTGCTAACGAGGCTCGCACACTAATGAGGGTGATGTAGAAAACAGGGGCTTCAGCGAGTTCAAATTGCAATCTACTCGGTGGGTGGGACTTTTCACACACTGTTTACATCCACTGGACGCAAGGATGGAAATCTTACTGTCCGGCATTTGTGCCTCATTCAAAAGGGATTTGTCAGTGCGAACGGGGCGGGGCTTAACCACCATGTGGGTATCCTAACCAACTGCCCAGTATCCACCAGGGATACCATAGCAACACCCAAGCATCCAACTCAGACACCATGACAATCACCAACCAACCATATACATACATATACTGTACGTTAATATTATACGCATATAGTTGTGACCATAGACTGGACCGTGACCCAGCTGAGCCCGATACTGGATTCCAGTTGAACTGATTTCCGATTTGCAGAAGATTCGTTTTTTTCTTCATTTCTTTCTCTCGTTAATTTTTTTTCATCATCTTTTTGCACACTCCCTCTTTTCCTCTCACATTCCTCTCTACCTCTCACAATATTTCTTGCTCTCACAATTTCTCCCGTCCTCGTGCCATCTCTCTTTCTTTCACTGTCTCTCGTCCTCTCGCAATTTTTCAGGCTCTCACAATTTCTCTCTTCCTCTCAATCTTTCTTCCGCTCGCAATTTCCCTTCCTCTCACAATCTCTCTCTCTCTTCCTTTCATGATCTCTCGCACTTCCTGCCTCATGCCCTCCTGTTCTTGCACTCCCTCTTTCACACATCTCGGCGCTGTCTTTCTTTCTCTCTGTCTTTCTTTTCCCTGACACTCTCTCTCTTCCCTTCATGCGCTCTCTTGCTTCCTCTCACATGCTCTCCTCCTTTCGCATTCTTTCTCTTCCTCTCACACACACTCACATTTTCTCTCCTCCTCTTCCAATCTCTGTCTTTGTCTCACAGTCTTTCCCTTCTCCTGCACACTCTCGTCCTCACATTCTTGCACTCTTCTCTTTCTGGGCACTCCTTTTTTCCTCTCGCAATTTCTCTTCCTATTCCATTCTCTCCCACGCTTTGCCTTTTGTTCTCTCTCTCTCTCTCTCTCTCTCTCTCTCTCTCTCTCTCTCTCTCTTCCTTTCGCACATCTCACTCGTCCCGTCTTTCTCTTGTGCTCTCTTGCTTTTGCACACTCTGACTCCTTCCGTCGTGTGCTCTCTCGCTTCCTCTCGCATATTCTCTTCCTTTCACACACTCTTTTGTGTCCAAACTTTTGACTGCTAGAGGGTCTCATCTGTTTGTCACTCTGCCGTCCCCTCCCTCCTCGACCACCTCTTTGTCTTGCTTTGTTTGTTTGTCCCTCTGAGTGGCCCTTCTCTATCTGTGGATCTCTCTTTCTCTCTCGCTCTGGATCACAGACTGTGCATCCCCCCCTCCCCTTCTCCGCAGCACCATCCGTCTCCGCTCTATCGCTCTGTTAGGACCCTATCAGATCTGTCAGGAGCAGCTCTTGGGCTGCTAGCTTTGTTCTGTGATGCTAACCGCAGCCCTCCGCCCATTTCTGATCTGTCTTCTCTTCTTCAGGGGGAAAAATCAGCACAGCTCCAGCTCAGAGCAGTCAGCTTTGCATGCACCTCTCCGATTCTTCTACACCAAAAGAACTTCTAGAAATCCCCCTCGTTCTTCTAGTTCTTAGTGCAGCGATTGTACAGCGACCATCCTGAGTTCCAGCTCACTCGGCCACCATCCAACCTGAGGTTCAATCTTCTCAAACCATGAGGAGATAATACTCCATGACACACCAACCCTGCTTAAAAGTACCAGAACTGTAAAGCACTGGATCAACGAGAATCGAGAATCACAGGTTCGAATCCCAGGTCATGCTGCTCTCTCGCCACATCACACCCAGAGCTGGGGACATGACTTTGCTCCAGGAGTGTTGGCTGCCCAGCAAAAGAGGCGGTGGCTGGAATCACAGGTAGCAGAGGAGGCATGTGCTTGTCTTCACCCTACTAGTGTCGGGAGCATCGTATGTAATCAGGGGAGAGTCCTAATGGGGTTGGGTAATTAGCTCTTCCAAATTGGGGGTAAAATTGGGATAAAATTAAGCAAAAACATAAGAACTGACTTTCTGTTCATTTGCAACTCAGTTACAAAGCATCATTCCCAGATAATACAGCTTATGACCTGATTACGAACCCTTTAAGAGGCTTTAACTTTGAAAACAAATATCATAAAACAAAGTATTACACATTAAAGAGCAACACCAGCAGCCTTTTAGTCCCGCCTCCTTTCTCATGCTCCTTTGGGGTTCTGGACATAATCATGAGTGGGTCATTTTACAAAAAGACATGACCCAAAATACATTAACTCCCTTCGACAACACTTCCGCAGCGCTAAGTGTCGTCCAAAACTGCAAGTGTGGCCTTAGCATGCTACCCATTTGGGTTTTGGAAGTCGAATAGTCACTCCTACCTCACTGGTGTCATAAATATTACACTCAATCTGTCATAAATACTACAGATGTTATGAAACTCAACCTCCTCCATAGGGCTATAGACAGAAACTGCACATACTTTCATTATATTTACATTTTTGCATATATTCTGTTGTCCCTATGTAGGTATCCTTCGAACAGTCTTCACAAAACCCTTTCAGGCCCAACGTTGGCTGTAAACCCCACAGAGATCTGAGTGCTGATCAGTGCTGACATCACAACAAAGGATGAAACAGCTGGAGTCGGGCTTTATTCCCAAGATAGCTCTGTCACCAATACTGCAGCAAACATCCACAAAGAAAACCAGCTCGTTCATCTTCTGAAAACTTTCTGCAAGCCTCCATGTCACCAAACTTTTGATGGGCGGCGTCTGCCCTTGGCATCTCCTCTTTTCAATTTGTGTCATCTGCCAGAAAACCGTTCAAAAGGCTTCAGTGGAAAAGCTGCTTAAGTAGGATAATACCCCGCTGCTTACCCTGACATTGGGTGTCTTTCTTGGCCGGCTCGAAGCCCGGCATACAGGTGCAGGATCCCACGGGAACCATCCACTCCCCATCTCCGTTACAGTACAGCTTGAGGGGGACGGACACCTCCACTGCATTCGGGACGCAAGCACCCGCCGCAATCACCAGAGAAGTGGCCTCCGCGCCTGTGGCCGTCTCAGGAAAAACGGCGAAGCTGGCGATGGTGGTGGAGCATTTCTTGAAGAAGACACGTGCTGATATGAGGGACATGCAAGCTCCCAGGTCCTGAAAGGCCAGATAAAACCCTGCTTTGGAGAGTGGGCCGAAGCTTCGGACTTTGGTGTTGACAATCCCTGACTCCAGCAGGGAGAAACTTTCATCTGGGGCAATGGTGTCCACCTGCCAGAAGAGAACATGGTGCCTCAGGGTTAGAGATCCATATTTATAGCAATGCTACAGGAACATCTAAAGGATAAGTGTTAAAAATGACTAATAAGTCCACTTTGACCAGCTTGTCCAGAATGAATTTGACTAAGCTGATTGACTAGCATGACTGGTTTGAAATCTTGCCTGACAAAACTGGTTGGCCAGCATTACCAGCCTAACCAAAGTGGTTGAGTGGCATGGCCTGCTTGACCGTCTTTACATAACTTGTTGACCAGCTTGACTACACTGATTGACCAGCATTACCAGTTTAACCACACTGGTTTTCCAGCAAGACCAGTGCAATCAAATGGGTTGGTCTGTATTACCAGTCTGACTACCAGTCCTTAATACATGCTCCATCTCACCTTGACGTAAGGGTTCTCCCTCCACGGTGGGCTGGTGGCCGTGGCCATGTCTCCATCAGACTCATAGTAGAAGAGGTTGAAGGTCTCCTTGCAGGAGCCCGGGATGTTGGGTATGCTGGCACAGTCCCGGACAGAGAACTTCAGCTCCACGTAAACGCGCAGGACGCCCCGCCGTGGGATGAAGTCAGTCCGCAGCCAGTTGTTCTGGTTGGGCTCAAGGACATTGCACACCTGGTATGTCCGGATGGGGTTCATAGAGTCGTCATAACCGCTGACCTCCTCCCACTGTGACGAGTCAATAAATACATATATATAATTCCATCAAACACCATCATCAAATATTATATGTTAATGTACAACATCAGTCCTTGTTTAAAATGGAACTATCAGCTACAGTAAAATAATGTAACATTTAAGATGACCACGCTTTAAGTCATCCTCTTATGTTTCCATGGCAACATCATCTGCAAATTCTTACAGATGTTTCTCCAGATTCTCTACGACGTTATTTGAATCTCTTCTTGGTGGCTGGAACAGAGCCCCATTTCGAAGCAGATCAACAAGCATCACAGCGAGAGCCAGCCAGGCTAAAGTACAGGCTTCAAACATGGTGGAGGTAGTTTTGTATGCTGTTTTCGACTGAACTGTTGATGAACAGCTGGAGCGTTTTGCTGATCTGCTGCAGGCATTGCATAGTTTGGGTAGCTAATGAACTAACATCAGTCCATGATGGCAGCCCCGGGGCAAATCCATTTCACAATTAGGGGGACCACCTGGGCAAGGAAGTGTCTGGATAGCAGCAGTGACCTCATCTCCGATGAAGACTGGGCTAATTCGTTTAATGAGTGAGGGATGGTTTGGTCGACTGTATCCCTAGAGCTGTTTCTTTACATGGAAGCAGGAGTGCGCCCAGAGTTCATTCTGTGCATAGTGAAACATATTATACCATGAAATTTAAAGACACGATACACAATATTTACTGCGTTATTCTGACATGCAGACAAAATGCATCAGTAGTGGCAGATTCGCCATTTGTATCGTTGCCGGGCAGCCATCGCGCTTGAAGGAGAACGCCAGTTCCCCGGTTCTGACGCAATGGACGGCAGACGCCTGTGTCGACCAGCAGCGCACTTGTGAGATGTGGGACGAGCGCCATCTACCAACTTAACAATCTATTACGAAATGTGCAGTTGGTCAGTCTTTTTTAAGCATTCAGAATATCACAATAACAAAATTGATCACAATCTGATAAAATATTGTCAAATTGCCCACCCCTACATAGTCGAGATATACATCGTAGTTTGCATCATCACTCCACATAGCAACTGTAAACAAAGCACAGCTTTCACACATGGTGGAGGTAGTTTCACATACATTTAAACTAAGAGTCACACTTTCCAATTTGGTTTGAAACAAAATTGGAAGGAAAAGTTTGGTCCATCCCAAAAAGGCGATCTCAGTCCAGATCTAACTGAACCAACTTTTGGTTCTTTTGCTGTGTGCTTTGGACTTTTGGACCATATACAGGATGCTGAGGCCTGTTATACACCATCATTATGAATAAAATGTCCTGATATGGCCATCATTATGTATATAATTAGCTATTAATTAGTATACCAATGGGTTATTAAGGGTGTAAGACCTACAAATTGTACCCAAGGCTTGGGCCACTCTTCGCAGTCCCTGGAGCGGCCCGTATGACCGGCTCTTCTGTCAGCTGTTCCCGTAAACACAATGCGTTTTCCAAGGTGACATTTGGGTCGAAGAACTTTGCACGACACAATTAAGAAGCGGCGCGGTGCGAGGGGAAGCATGTGTTTATCTCGGGTTGCGCCGGAGCACATTACTTATGATGATGTATGGCTTTCGAGATGCCAGACATCGAGCGCCAGCCGGCAGAGAGGACCGGACTGCTTAAGATTGTTGCCATGGCAACCTCACCGTTTTTCCATTGACTGAGTCCGCTTGCACATTCCAAAGACGAATCGTAGTACAGGAGCGGGACTGGGGGGTGAAGGGGATTGGAGGGGCGGGGGCGGTAGTAGGGCTGGTGGGTCTGTCAAGCTTAAGGTCAGAATTTGCGGTGGTTAATTTCCTTACCGGTCATACGGGTGAAATAAAGTGCCGGGCACAATTCAGATATGGAAACATTTTCAGGAATGGAACCTGCCTCAGGGAGGAAAACCATTCATCAGTGTGGGCTATTTCCATTTGTCTTGCCTCTTTGGAGGCAGATGTGTGTGCAGACCGACATTCAACCAGAAGACAGACACACACACACACACACACACATACACACACACACAAAGACAAATATGTAGGTCTACTCACCCCGCTTTCTGGATAGGTAGTCCAGGCCAGCTCAGTTGTGGCCCACTTGCTGTCCATAAGTGTCTCTGCAAGCCAAAGATAATCAACAAAGCTTTTAGACTCTCAGCAGCACATCATTTTATTTATCACAAACCCACCCGTCAGCCCCACTAATTAACATTCACTGCACTGTCTAATCGCTGTTCTTGTGGCGGTTAGTAGATAACGAAGCCTTCGTTTATATATCTGCGTGCTGCAAGGAACGAGGCCCTGTTGCTTTCCTTCAGGAGAACGCTGCCACTAAAGGAGCTTGTTTGGCACCCTGGGGTGTTTGTTGTACCCCAATCAGCAGAGCAAAACGGCGAGTGCTAGACTCGCACGAGAGCCACATGCTACGTAATGTATTATTCACTTTGTTGGGTCGAAGCTCGGCGATGCCGGACACTCTCGATTCTGAATGATTACGATCATTAAATATTCAGGGCATCAACGAGGCTGAGTAGCACGCGGGAAGACGATGCAGTCGTGCACACTGCACGATGTGTAGCATTTACACTCGCGCACTATTTAGGCAGATTCACTCCAATAATACTTTAACATCCAATTATGAAACAGACAGATCTGAAAGTCCAGCTTCCAAACATGGTGCAGGTAGTTACACGCACTGGGAGAAATCCGTATACAGTTACAAATGTTGACATTTGAGCACAAATCACATAAATAAAAGCCTACATATTTCATCATATTCAACATCTACCAAATCAACAGAACAAAACAGCAAGCGCGAGCCTAGCGCGAGAGCAACATGGTTGATCGTGTATTATTCATTCAAAGTGTTTCAATTCAATTCAATTAATGTGACAGACATTAAATATTCAGGGCGCCGACTTGGCCGATTAGCACATAGGAAATTACAGTAGAGGTTACAGTGCAATCACGTGCACACTCACACGTGTACACTCTCGCATGTACACCTGCACACTGTTTATGCACGCTTTTATACAAATCTATAACTCTATAAACCTAGTTCGCCGTTTTCAATCAGAGCAGCTGCTCACAAAGAGAGCCAGCCAGGTTAAAGTACAGCCTCCAGACATGGTGGCGGTAGTTTCACACACGGTCACAACTAATCGTCTCCAGGGAAACAGTGAGAAGAGCCCATAAACCCAAATATACATTCAAAAACAAGTGCACAGTTGAATATGTGGACATTGTGGGCGCAAACAACATAAATTAAATATATTTGAGTTATAGTCCATATGTACCCAATCAGCAGAACAAAACAGCGAGTGCGAGAGTAGCGCGAGAGCTGCATGTTTGATAATCTATTATTCACTTTGTTGGGGCAACAGACAGGCGAGGTTGGCTGCTCTCAACTACGAATTAATGTCACAGGCATGAAATATTCAGTGTCAACTCAGCCAATTAGCATATGGGATAATACAGTAGAGACAGCGCGGTCACGTGCACACCCTCATTCACTCGCACATGTACACTAGCGCGGTGTTTACATAGATTCACGCTGATATTACTTGGATCCGGTTAATGGCTGTTATAGCACACTGTTTTGAAGCAGATCCAAAGTTGGCAGTGAGACCTGGACAGGCCTAAGTAAAGCCTCCAGACATGGTGGCGGTAGTTTCACACACCGCTCAGCGGAGACTCCCCAGAGAAACAGTGAGTGAAGTCCATTTTCCTACATATTCCCTAAAAACAGTTGAATATTTGGACATTTTAGGCACAAATAACATAAATAAAATATATTTCAGTTATATTCCAAATGTACCCAATCAGCAGAACTAAACGGCGGCTTCCAGCCCAGTGCGAGAGCTGCGTACTTGATAATGTATTATTCACTTTGTTGGGTCAACACTCGGCGAGGCCAGCCGTTCTCGCAACTACGAATTAATGTGACGGGCATGAAATATTCAGAGCATCGACTTGGCCGATTAGCACGCAGGAAAATACAGTAGAGGCTGCGCAGTCGCATGCACACTCATGCAGTGTTTATGCATGTCATATAACTCCCTTTTATGGCTGTGTAAACTATAAGGAGCGGGAGGGAGAGAGAGATAGTGTGAGAGAGAGAAAGAGAGAGAGAGAGTGTGTGAGAGGCACTGTGTGAATTTAAGAACATCTCGCTATGTGAAATATTCATATAATTAGAGGGAAGTTGCTTTGATGCTTTGATCAATTCCTCATGACCGTGCTCGCTCTTTTCCCCAGGCGCTCTGCGATTTGTGCACTCGCACCGGGGTGCACAGTGTCACTGTGAGTTCCCCCCGCCGACGCCACCGACGCTGCCGGGTGCAGATGCTATGAGGCACAGGCACACAAACAAGGTTCCTCAAGGGTTCTTCAACAAAGACAATCATCCTACTGTGTGTGTGTGTGTGTGTGTGTGTGTGTGTGTGTGTGTGTGTGTGTGTTCAAAGAATATCCAACCTTTACTCATAAAAAATACTCATATTCAGCCACGACAATCTTACACTAATCTCCATCAAAGTTGCCCCCTTGAGCTGCCACACATCTCCCAACACTGTCGGAAGCGGTGCTGGAAGGCCTCTTTTGAGATGAGGTCCACTGCATTTTGCAGGTCGTCCTCTCTGCACTGAAATCTGCTCACTTTCAGGGGCAGAAGTCACACAGAGCCATGTGGGGAGAGTAGGGAGCCTGACAAAGCACAGGTATGTGTTTGGCCAGGAAAGTCTACCAAACGTGAAGAATGGGCAGGTGTGTTATCATAATGGAGCTGCTAAAGGCTTGTAGCACTCAGGTCTGGCCATTTGCGGGTCGTTTCCACTTGGGAATCGACAAGCTTTACGCTAAATTTTTTTTTCCTCAAAAAATCCCTCATCTGCGGTCTGTCGGTGACGGACAGCTTCTGCAGGCTGGACAGAATTCAAGCATGAGCATTAGGATCATCTACATACATGCACCAAACCATGACTCCTTACCTTCATTTGTTTATGCACGACAAATTAAAAATTGGGGCTTCTTCAGGTGTTGCGGTACTATATAGAAGGACAACTCAAGAAGTTCTTGAATTGGTTCTTTGCCCGGTTTCTCAATGACGAAGCACATCTTTCAAAGCACATTTCTAAAAATGGTTCTGTTTAGCACCTAAAAGGACTTTAAAGTTTTAGCAGGTGACATCGGACCACCAGGCAAAGCAGTATGTGGTTCACCCAAAGGCACGATGGAGACTCCAAACTCAACTGGAAGAAGCTTCTTCCCATTCTTTAGTAAGGACCGAGAATCTTCTAAAGGACAGGCAACACACACTTCAAGACAACCTTTCAGTGGAGCAGTGAGACCAAATATGAGACCCAACAACACAGGAGTGGCTGAACAACAAAACAGCCAATGTTCTACAGCAGCTGAGTCAAAGTCCAGATCCAATCCAATCCATCCAACCTGAGGTTTATATAGCACACAGTCCATATATAGACACTAAGCTGCCTGTTTTCCATTCAATGAATTTACAAAATCAACCATAACATTAAAACCACAGGTGACTGAAAAGGCGAATAACACTGATGACATGGTTCCAGTCAAGAGGTCAAGACTGGTCCTGGAGACCCCTGCCCTTCACCTTTTAGTGGATTCCCTGTTTTAACACACCTACTGCAGCTCTAAACGTGCTAATTAGTTGAATCAGGTGTGTAAGGAACAGGAAAAGCACTAAAATGTGTAGGTCAGGGAGGCTCCGTGACTAGGGTGGACAAACACTGCTTTAGACAACAGGGTCGGAACATCTCACATACATCAGACTGGTCTTATGAGATGTTTCCAGTGCACAGTGGTCAGCATCAACCAAAAGAACTCCAAGGAAGGTCAACCAACAATGGGTTCTCAAGGCCTTTTGAGTCTGTTTAAAGCTGGCGTGCGTGCTTTTGGTTCGGATCATGTTTGGATTTCACATATCCACATGAAAAGCCAGATATAACCATGAAACCATGAACTGTTCCACCGTGCTTTAGAACCCCCTCCGTTACTCTACTGTCCACAGGCTCCCGGAGCAGGACAATTTGATGAGAAACCATTGTTTACAGGAAGAAAAAAGGAAACGATGTAGGCACTGGTTTGATTTTACGCAGGAAAGTAAACTCTGATCTCATCTGGGCACAGTGGGGACACATTTTAATGATAAGTGTAAACAGAATCTGGTCAAAGTATATCCAGATACTATCAGATTACAACACGCATGTTAATGCCAGGTGTAAACGGGCCCACTGATGCTCATGGAGGCATTACCTCACAACCAAAGCCTTAAGTACAGAACACGACTTTCAAAAGCAGATTATAAAAGAACTGGTTATCTCACGTTTTGAATTTTGCTACTGGATTACTCTCAGAGTCAGGTCAGACTGAGTAATTGACCAGTAAACATTACTGGATTACACTCAGAGTCGGTCAGGCTGAGTTATTGACCAGTATACACTACTAGATTACTCTCAGAGTTGAGTCAGACTGAGTAATTGACCAGTAAACATTACTGGATTACACTCAAAGAGTCGGGTCAGACTGAGTTGCTGACCAGTAAACACTTTTGGACTATGTTTAGAGTTGGATCAGACTGAGTCCCTGACCAGTATACACTACTAGATTATGTTTAGAGTCGGTCAGACTGATTTATTGAGCAGTAAACATTACTAGATTATGCTCATCGTCAGTCAGACCGAGTCCCTGACCAGTATACACTAGTAGATTCCGCTCAGAGTCGGGTCAGACTGAGTTGCTGACCAGTAAACACTACTGGACTATGTTTAGAGTCGGTTCTGACTGAGTCCCTGACCAGTATACACTACTAGATTACTCTCAGAGTCGGGTCAGACTGAGTTGCTGACCAGTAAACACTACTGGACTATGTTTAGAGTCGGGTAAGACTGAGTCCCTGACCAGCATACACTACTAGATTACGCTCAGTCAGGTCGAAAAATAAAATCAAATGTTTAATTTACTCTGACTGGTCTGACGGGTGCATTGAAGGACACAGTATCTTAAAGACTGATATATGTAAATGAGCTCTGTTCTGATTGGCCACCAACAAACCTTTCATTATAACTTGACACAAGCTTTGGCTTGAATTCAATGCAGATGTCGGAGAATGTAGAGTTTGGCCTCGTTGTCGAAGGACTCTTATTGGTGAAGCATGGTGCAGCTTGCCTAACCAGGGAATCAAACCCCAGTTTGCCCTGGTCAATACACTACGGTCACCCACTACACGACACCCTTTGCTCTATCCTTCCCGAAAAGCAAATACAAATGCTATGTATCAGATGTTGCAGATGTTTTTCAGTGATATGGGTCCTTTGAGCCATTGAAGCTGTTGAATTCCTTTGGGGGGATGTGGCTGTTTGCGGTCCTCCCACCTTTCCCAGTAAAGTATCCTATGCACTGGTGGAGAAGATCAGCAAACTGGATGCTAACCAAATCACGGTAAACATTGTAACAGCATTCATTATTCATAAACAGAGTTATTAATGCATGAGTTAGTGCAAGTCTAGTGAGTCTCGCTAACAAGCAGCGAGAAGAAGGGGGTGAGTGGGACTACCGTAACCTAAAAGGGCCGTCGGTCACCCAGCCTCGGCCCACTTCCAGGCGTCCCTTTTACTCAGAGGCTTCTGACAGATGGGCCGAGTTGACTCGGGGGGACTGAGGGTGCGGTTTTGACACGTTCTCCCCCTCTAGTCACAGGCTGACCGTGGCTGCTAGACCTCCAGTGGATGTCCAACTAATGTGCTCTGCTCAGAAACCTGCAGAAGCCTGGCCCTCTGACTCACACCAGCGTCCAGCATCGATTGAGCTCTGACACTGACACTGAAACTGATGAGGAATTGAGCTAAAACGAGCCAAGGTGAGCGTGAGCCTGCCTGGACATGAGCGAGACTGGGCCGCATATGCGTCCGCTCATTACATACATCAGGCATCGAGATGCAGGAGAAAAGCTCAAAGAGACAAATGCTCGATGCTCAAACGCAGACAAAGAGACGGGGGCTCCTCCTTTGTTAGGGGTCCAAGCACTGAAGCTCAAGCTTTCTTCCACGGCAGTGGTTCTCAATCCAGTCTTTGGGGCCTGCTTGACGGCTCATGTTCTGTAAGGGTGTAAGTCCTGTCCAAAAAATTGTCTCAGTATCAAAAATATAGAACTGTAAGCCCTGTATCGTGATACATATCACAGCTCTAATATTCAGCTCTACACCTGATAGTGCTCAAAAGTTAGATTTTCCTAAAAGTCCTAAATGTAGATAAGGAGAACCAAATCAAACAAACGAGGCAAAAATATTACACTTGCTCACTTATTTATTGAGGCGAAAGTTTGCTTTCACCGTCTAATGTGACCCCCTTGTGCAGCAACAACTGCAGCTAAACGTTTCCGGTAACTGGTGATTAGTCCTGCACCAGCTTCAGCCCATTCCTCCGTAAACAAAACAGCTTCAGCTCTGTTATGTTGGTGGCTTTGCTTCAAGTCCTTCCAACATTTCTACTGGATTAAGGTCAGGACTTTGACTGGGTCATTCCAAACACGTAATTCCTCTTTAACCTTTATTCGGAAGAACGACTTCGGTGCTTAGGGTCGTTGTCTTGCTGCATGACCCACATTCTCTAGAGATTCAGTTCACAGACAGAAGTCCCGTTTGCTTAAGAATTTGTTGGAATGATTCAATTCATACAATTCATTGCTCCATCAAGGATCATCAATCATCAATGTCGGATGATTCCAAAAGAATTGGACGGAGCGCCATCATGCATTTGCCTGTGCATTTGCACATCTGTGTCAGCAATGGGTGCATCTTAAAGTAGGCAAAGGAATTCATTAGAAGGGGTTTCCGTAAACATTTGGATACATACATTAGTCCTAAAGCACAGTAACTCGGTATTAATCAGCCTGTTGTGCTGCACAGACCCACATAAACGTTATAAATGGACACCACAGAAACAGATACACAAAACAACAAGCTTAAGAAGCCCATTTAAATGCATACAAGACTTTACGAATTCATTGCTTCACTCTCATCCATACCAGACACATTAGTGTCACCATATTTATGCATCTGAATATCATCTGCATGATATTGTTATGATTGGAATTTACAGTGCTGATGTCACTAGAAGCTCCTACATGCAAACGAGCCCTCATTGACCAATCAATGTCATTTAAACTTGAGCATCCTGACCAATCAGGTCTTCAGATCAATATTTAAAAACACTGTTGATTCACAGTCGCAATTCCAGGATGAATATAACCATTTTATTATAATATACAGCGTATATTAATACATACACATATAAGTCATCAGTCAGTTTTTCAGTTACTGATTATAATGCAGAAATTATTATCAATTACTTGGCTTTATTCTTTAAATACATGTTTCGTGGAGCCATTGTGGTTCTATTTTAGGGCCCACAGAATTATTTGGAGATGCAAATGAACCCTCTGTCCATTCACAGAGCTTTACCCAGGTGCTGTAGCCAATCAGAGCCCCAGATGAATTCCTAATGTATTTAAAATATTGCAAGACACATTCAAACGACAGTACGAGCACAATCACATCTAAACGTTTTACGCACACTGAACTCTGAAGACTAGATCAGATCTAATGCAGATTGAATACTAAGCCTGCAGTCTAAAGGTCGCTGATGACGGCTGGATCAACACCTTTTAGATATTGATACCAATAACTTGACTTCAATTCTGATTCCTCAACGGCACCTTATATTAACCCCATTTCCAGTCCCACGGGGTTCTATTTTAGGGCTAAATTGTGACAGTAATGAACTGTGGACCTACATACAGTTCTCCTGTCATTAATAATCAGTCTGAAGTATTAGGCCATGTTCTCACGCATCCAGATGTTTCTTTTAAAAACAAAGGTTTGTTTTGTTGTTTTCGTTTTGGAGTCTGGTCCGCATGGAAACGCCTTTTTTACACTCTGTTTTCAGTGTTGTTGTGTGGACCGGGGAACCAAGCATTATGAAAATGCTCCCGTCACAAAGCATGCATGTTCCTGGCTGTATCTCAAATACCTCCTCACTCCCTACACAGTGAACTACCTACGGTCTACACTACAGTGTCTACAGGCAGACAGCACTAGATTTCAGATTTCCACACAGGAACGAATGTATATACGGTCCTAAAAAAGGTAAACAAAGCTCTGTTTAGATTCTGAATCTGTAATTCCATGACTAACATACTACACTACATAGGGAGGAGTGTGTGATTTGGGAATAAACAATGTGTGGCCAGAAATATTTTCGTAATAAACCAAGGGAGGGAAATGTAATTGTAAATGGGCTCTGTTCTGACTGGCTGCCTTGTATTGTGCCTTGATAAAAAAGCCGCCTAGGCTCAAACACTCCTTATAACTTCTGTGCAACAAGAGTGGGCGGGGCTAAACTGCTGCAGCCAAGGTAGGCTGAAGGATTCTTCGTATACAGTCGAGAAATGCTGCTTACATTTGGAAGAGGCGACTGATGTGTCCTTTCACGGCCCACGGTGACCGATAATTGTCTGTGCACATATCACATCGAAGGAAATTTTTAAAAAACAACATGAAAGCAAACAAAAATGAAACCTCGGGAGCAGAGTGGGTCGTAAAATGTTCGTTTTCCTCACGTACATTGAATCGCAAATGCAAGAGGCTGGACCTTTCTGGTGATGTCACCACCCAGCCTTGTTAGTCCTACCTCGGTTGTAATCTAGAATTTGGGACGTGGCTGATGTCATCACAAAATTGCAAAATTGAAATCCGCCTGGTCTCCTTATATGAGCAAATCTGGAAGTACAGTATTGCAGTGCTGTAAAAGAACGGAATTTCACCACCCAGCCCTGCAGAGGAAGCCGAGGCGCTCTGGCGTGAACTTTACAGTCAGCTACCCGCAACACCTCCGTGTCGGCCAAAGTTCATGGCAGGGGTCAGCGGCCCACACCTTTCAGCAGCTTGTCAGCTTCCTCGCAGGTGAGACCTTGTATCAGGTCGTAAAAGGTGATGCCAACCCTTGTGTGCCTCTCACACGTCATCCTGCCGGTCAGCAGCAGACGCAGCCAATTAGCACCTGTAGTGGACGCGTTGACCGTCACACTCCGGCTGACATGAAAGGGGTCTGGAGGGTGCAAAAGGGTGTCAGTCCCTGCTTTGAAATTCAGCCCGGGTTTGAGGAGGGTGTGGGATCTGCTCATGTGAGGAGCAGCTGCCATGCTTGGGCCATTTGTGACACGTCCGACATGTATGATCTGCAGCACTGTGTCACACTGACCATGGCATGACCACGGCATGGGCTTATAGATGGGGAAGGGAAGAGTGCGGGGCAGACAGGTGACCACAATGGAACACCACCAGCACGGAAGCGGTGGGATCAGCGGACTGGGCTGATGGGCAGGGTGGATGGAGGCTGCGATTCTGCCATATTGGGCAGGAAAACAACAGTTTATGCTTCACAACAGGCCACCGGGAGACCTATTTGGAGGAGACAACAAGAGGCCAGCATGAACATTCCCAGATGAGGAGGACATTCCCAGAGCAAAGGACTAATTCGGCAAAGCCCCTGAAGGGAGCCTGGCTGTAATGTGCACAATTATACTGGAGAAAGTCATTTGTTACCTTCATTGGGTCTCATTCTGCCTGCTGAGCCACAAAAGCAAGCACATTCCAACACAGGGAAAGAAGGAATGCTGCAGGAGAGGGAGGAACAGGGCTTGGGAGCATGCATTCGGAAAAGCATGGGAAATGCATGAATAACACTCCATTGTTTACTTCCAAACAGATCATATGAGCTGTGCAAGAAGAGGTGAGCTGGGAAGGTGGACAAGCACAGACTGGACCCATCGCAACCATAAAAGCATCAGGGCATAATGACGGAACACTGGTAGACCAGACTGGACTTACCCTCCACTGCGGAGACCAGCGGGAGCAGGAGGCTGCATACAAGCAGCAGATAATCCATAGTCGTGAGGCTGGGCTTTGCAGCATCAAGAGCCACACACTTCACTGATGCACCTAAAGCCAGGCAGAGGAGAAAGCGCAGCCCCCCTGTCCGCAGCCCCCCTGTCCTGCAGGCATGCTGCTGCTGCTGCTGCTGCTGCCGGACTGCCGGACGGAATCCTCCACAAAGCGCTCTTCCCCTCTCCACCCGTATTCGCCAGCGCGCGGCCCGATTGGCTGCGCCTACGAGGCCCGAGCCAATCGCAGCGCGGCTGGCTGAATCTCATTACTACCCGCCGCGCTGGAGAAGCGCAGCCAATCGCGGCCCACGACAAGAAGCGCGCCGAGCCAATCCCGTGGCTCGGAGGGCGGGACTTCTGCGGAAAACGGGTGAGGAAAGAAATGAATGGCGCTCGCGGCTGAAAGCAGCTGTTGCTTCTTTGCGAGTGTTGCGAATCTTTGCGAGAGGACTGCGCCCTTTCTCAGGGAAGGGGTGAAAGGAGACAGCAGCC